>ONZH01007773.1:0-204434 GCA_900303285.1 Rhinella marina
GGATTTAGTTCTCTGTTAGGCAGGAGTAATCTCAAAAGAACCCAACAGCCCTTATAAGTGCTACAAGACATTTTTTTGTCTCCTGGCTGGACTGGCTGGCACTAGTAGTGCAGCTATCGCCATATATAACAATTTTTTTTTTATTATTGTTTTATCTCAGTGATACAAATCTATTTCATATAGGTGTGTGGAACCATTCTGTGTGTCACAGTTCAGCTGTCCATTCACCACAAACCACAATCCGTATTTTCTGTCCAGGTGATCTATACTGTACGTCACGTAATTAAAAAAGGTCTTTTGCTCTCACTGATACAGCTACATTACAAAAATCTGAGTGCAACATTTTTCTTGGTTGCAGTCAAAATAGCCACAGTCAGCAGGGGCTGAGTTTGCTCTCTGATATATTCTGCACGTCACGTTAAAAAACAAAAAACAAAAAAAAATAGTTTTTTTGTTGTTTTATCTCAGTGATACAAATCCATTTCATACAGCTGTGTGGAACCATTCTGTGTGTCACAGTTCAGCTGTCCAGTCACCACAAACCACAATCCATATTTTCTGTCCAGGTGACCCATTCTGTACGTCACGTAATTAAAAAAGGTCTTTTGCTATCACTGATACAGCTGCATTACAAAAATCTCTGTGCAACATTTGTCTGGGTTGCACTTAAGCAGACCAAGTCTGCCTAATCTAATAGTTTCAGTGTAATTGCTCCATACTGCACGGTACGTAATAACATACGTAATTTTGCTCTAACTTATCCAGCTATATACAAATCACATTCTGTATTTTCTGTCGAGGTGACCAATTCTGTACGTCATGTAATTAAAAAAGGTCTTTTGCTCTCACTGATACAGCTACATTACAAAAATCTCTGTGTGACATTTGTCTGGGTTGCACTTAAGCAGACCAAGTCTGCCTAATCTAATAGTTTCAGTGTAATTGCTCCATACTGCACGGTACGTAATAACATACGTAATTTTGCTCTAACTTATCCACCTATATATTAACTTGTTCAGATTGAACAAGTTTGTGGGTTTCAGTACAGCAGGCCCATTTTTTTTTTTTTATATATATTACACTTATATACAGAAAATGTTAAACCCCGGGGCTAAGGGTCGAGGACGAGGGCGTGGGCGTGGGCATTCAATTACTGCAGGGGGCAGAGGCCGTGGTCCTGGGCAGATGAGACAGTACCTGCTGATGAGGGAGCAGGGGAACGCCGCAGAGTTACACTCCCTAGCTTCATGTCTCAACTTACAGGGACACGTGGTAGAGGACTGTTGAAACCACACAGTGCGAACAGGTGATGTTGTGGATTGCGGACAATGCTTCAAGTAATTTGTCCACCAGTCAGTCTTCCGCGCAGTCCACCCACGTTACCCAAGGGAGCACTCCTCTGGCTCCTCCACCTCAACCTCCTTCCCCCCAGTCTGACCTCTCCCAGGAAAATTTGGAATGCGATCCTGCATACTCTGAGGAACTGTTTTCTGGACCCTTCCCAGAGTCACAAACCACTTCTCAGGTTGCTGCTGACCTCTTTCCCGATGCCCAAGTTTTCCAACTGTCGCAGTCTGTGGGTGATGATGATGACATTGTTGACTTAGTGGAAGAAGTGTGTAAAGAGGTGTCGGACGATGAGGAGACACGGTTGTCAGGCAGTGGTGAAGTTGTTGTCAGGGCAGAAAGTCCGAGGGGGGAGCAGACTGAGGAATCGGAGGATGACGAGGTGACTGACCCAAGCTGGGTTGATAAGCCGAGTGAAGACAGTGCTTCTGAGGCGGAGGCGAGTGCTGCACTAGAACAGGTTGTAAGAGGCAGTGGTGTGGCCAGAGGGAGAAGCAGGGCCAGAGCTGGTGCATCAGCAGCAACTGTTTCACGTAGTGAAGCTCCCCTGGCGAGGCCTAGATGTTCGCAAGTCTGGAGGTTCTTTAAAGAAATTGAGGATGACTGACGGACTGTGGTGTGCAACCTGTGCCACACCAGGATCAGCAGGGATGCAACCACTACTAGCCTAACCACCACCAGCATGCGCAGGCATATGAGTGCTAAACACCCCACTCAATGGAACCAAGGCCGTTCACCTCCTGCGGGTCCCACCACTGCTCCTTCCCCTGTGTCATTCGCTGCCTCTGCTAGTCAACCTCCTGCCAAGGACCTCGGCACGAGCGCCTCCCGCCGGAAAACCACACCTTCACCTCCACGATCCTCCACAGCGTCCACCAATGTGTCCCAGCGCAGCGTTCAGCTGTCTTTACAGCAGACGCTGGAGCGCAAGAGGAAATACAGTTCCACCCACCCACATGCCCAAGCCCTCAATGTCCACATCTCCAATTTCCTGAGCCTGGAGATGCTGCCCTATAGGCTGGTAGAGACCGAGGCCTTTCGCAACCTCATGGCGGTGGCTGCCCCTCGGTATTCGGTCCCCTGCCGCCACTATTTTTCCCGATGTGCCGTCCCAGCCCTACACCAGCACGTGTCACAGAACATCATCCGTGCCCTGACCAACGCTGTTTCTGAGAAGGTCCACCTAACCACGGACACGTGGACAAGTGCTGCCGGGCAGGGACACTATATCTCACTGACGGCACATTGGGTTAACTTGGTGGAGGCTGGGACCGAGTCTGACTCTGAGGCCGCTCATGTACTGCCCACACCGAGGATTGCGGGGCCTACCTCGGTCACGGTCTCTCAGATGTACTATGCCTCCTCCTCCGACCCCTCCTCCTCCTCCACCTCCTCCTCCGAATTACCATCCGTGGGCACGTTGCCTTCAGTCGGTAGCTCTAGGCGCAGCAGCAGTGCCGTGGGTAAGCGCCAGCAGGCGGTGCTCAAACTGCTGAGCTTAGGTGACAAAAGGCACACCGCCCAAGAGCTGTTACAGGGCATCATGGCGCAGACCGATCTGTGGCTGGCACCGCTGAACCTCAAGCCAGGCATGGTTGTGTGTGACAACGGACGTAACCTGGTGGCGGCTCTGCAACTCGGCAGACTGACACATGTGCCATGCCTGGCCCACGTGGTCAATCTCATAGTTCAGCGGTTCCTCAAGACATACCCCAATCTGTCTGATTTGCTCACCAAGGTGCGCCGCATCTGTGCGCATTTCCGCAAGTCGACCACAGATGCTGCCACTTTCAGGGCAGCGCAGCGCCGCCTACAACTGCCCGCTCACCGACTGTTGTGCGACGTGCCCACAAGATGGAATTCGACATTAAACATGTTATCCAGAGTTTACCAGCAGACCGATCTGTGGCTGGCACCGCTGAACCTGAAGCCAGGCATGGTTGTGTGTGACAACGGGCGTAACCTGGTGGCGGCTCTGCAACTCGGCAGACTGACACATGTGCCATGCGTCTGTGGGCCAAGTAGCGGGGGAGAGGAGATGAGCAGGCAGCTTGTCCAGCACTGGCAGGGGAACGCTCTCCAAGGCCTTTGCCAGTTTTATGTCACCCCAGCAAGACACTGTCACCTGTCCCCAGTCTCGGCAGAGTAGGGGTGAGCTTTACAGAAAGATGGTGAGGGAGTACCTAGCTGACCATACCAACATCCGGACCGATCACTCTGCTCCATACAACTACTAGGTTTCAAAGCTGGACACGTGGCCTGAACTGACGCTGTACGCCTTGGAGGTGCTGGCCTGCTCTGCAGCTAGCATGTTGTCAGAGCGGGTATTCAGTGCAGCTGGTGTCGTCATCACCGATAAGCATACACGCCTGTCAACTGACAGCGCTGACAGGCTGACGCTTATTAAAATGAACAAAGCCTGGATTTCATCGGAATTCAAATCTCCTCCGGGGGAAAGCAGCTAAAGATTAACATTACTTATGTATCCGATTCCTCTTCACTACTTCTCCTACTCCACCTCCTCCTTGTCGTCTTTGCCTAACGCTGACCCAAAAAACGCAATTTTTTAGAGGTCCAACTGGCACTCTTTTACCACAATTTTTCCGGAGGGCCACCTACAGGCCCTCTCTCTAAACAATTTTTCCGGAGGTCCACCTACAGGCCCTCTCTCTAAACAATTTTTCCGGAGGGCCCTCTACAGGCCCTCTCTCCAAACAATTTTTCCTGAGGTCCACCTACAGGCCCTCTCTCTAAACAATTTTTCCAGAGGGCCCCATATAGGCCCTCTCTCCAAACAATTTTTCCGGAGGTCCACCTACAGGCTCTCTCTCTAAACAATTTTTCCGGAGGGCCACCTACAGGCCCTCTCTCTTTTTCCGCAGTGTCAACTACAGACAGTGTAAAACAATGTTTCAGGAGCGTCAAACAGACAGTCTAAAACAATTTTTCAACGCAAGTACCGACAGTTAAAAAAAATTTTTTTTGCTGAGGGTCGACTTTATGTACTCCGAAAAGAAAAATTTTTTTGGAGGCTCAACAAATGCCATTTCACTGCATTCTCAGTCAGACAAAGTCATTGGTGGTGTAACCGCCATGCTGTGTCAGGCTAAATTTTTGGGTGCTTCACCAGCTACCTCATCTAACTTGGTCACTTGTTGGTGTCACCGCCATGCTGTGTCAGGCTTATGCCTGCATCGTGTGGCTGGGGATAGGAGAGCAGTGCCAGCATGGGCATGGGTGATGGACCTTCGTTGCACCTAGTTGGGTGCTTCCCTAACATGTGATGGGCATGTGCCTCGCCTTTCTTGGTCTGGGTGAGCACAATTGCCATGAGGGTAACCACCAGGCTGTTGCAGGAGAATTTGGGGTAATGGTGGGATTAGGCAGCCTCAGAGGCATCCATGCATGCTGCCCCTGCTGTTTCCTGTCCATTTCCGTGGTGTTTCCATCATTTTCTGATGTTTCCAGGTTTTCACCAAGCCTTCCCTAGGCAGAGCCTTGGTCCCCTGCAAAAATGCTTGAGTCTCCCATTGACTTCAATGGGGTTCGTTACTCGAAACGAGCACTCGAGCATCGGGAAAAGTTCGTCTCGAATAACGAGCACCCGAGCATTTTAGTGCTCACTCATCTCTAGTAATGAACACAGCATCTAAGGGGTTCAATAACGGGGGACGGCACCATCGCCGTTCCCCGCCATTGGGCCCGCTACTGACAAAAAAATGTGCTTCGTAATGAAGTAATTCGTCACAAAGTGAATTTCTTTGTAAAATTAGGGAAGCAGCCAAATCGAATTTTTGATAATCTCTGTTGATGGCCATCAAGATCTGAACAGTAGGGGCAATTTTGGACCAGAAATAGGAAAGGATTCCTGGGACCATCAGAATGTACCCTGGTGGGCACGTTCAACCATAGGCATATGCTAAATAATCATTATAAGCATATATACAGTACAGACCAAAAGTTTGGACACACCTTCTCATTCAAAGAGTTTTCTGTATTTTCATGACTATGAAAATTGTAGATTCGCACTGAAGGCATCAAAACTATGAATTAACACATGTGGAATTATATACTTAACAAAAAAGTGTGAAACAACTGAAACTATGTCTTACAGTCTAGGTTCTTCAAAGTAGTTACCTTTTGCTTTGATTACTGCTTTGCACACTCTTGGCATTCTCTTGATGAGCTTCAAGAGGTAGTCACCTGAAATGGTATTCCAACAGTCTTGAAGGAGTTCCCAGAGATGCTTAGCACTTGTTTACCCTTTTGCCTTCACTCTGCGGTCCAGCTCACCCCAAACCATCTCGATTGGGTTCAGGTCTGGTGACTGTGGAGGCCAGGTCATCTGGCGTAGCACCCCATCACTCTCCTTCTTGGTCAAATAGCCCTTACACATCCTGGAAGTGTGTTTGGGGTCATTGTCCTGTTGATAAATAAGTAATGTTCCAACTAAACGCAAACCGGATGGAATAGCATGCCGCTGTAAGATGCTGTGGTAGCCATGCTGGTTCAGTATGCCTTCAATTTTGAATAAATCCCCAACAGCGTCACCAGCAAAGCACCCCCACACCATCACACCTCCTCCATGCTTCATGGTGGGAACTAGGCATGTTGAGTCCATCCGTTCACCTTTTCTGCGTTGCACAAAGACACGGTGGTTGGAACCAAAGATCTCAAATTTGGACTCATCAGACCAAAGCACAGATTTCCACTGGTCTAATGTCCATTCCTTGTGTTCTTTAGCCCAAACAAGTCTCTTCTGCTTGTTGCCTGTCCTTAGCAGTGGTTTCCTAGCAGCTATTTTACCATGAAGGCCTGCTGCACACAGTGTCCTCTTAACAGTTGTCGTAGAGATGTGTCTGCTGCTAGAACTCTGTGTGGCATTGACCTGGTCTCTAATCTGAGCTGCTGTTAATCTGCGATTTCTGAGACTCGGATGAACCTATTCTCCAGAGCAGAGGTGACTCTTGGTCTTCCTTTCCTGGGGCGGTCCTCATGTGAGACAGTTTCTTTGTAGCGCTTGATGGTTTTTGCGACTGCACTTGGGACACTTTCAAAGTTTTCCCAATTTTTCGGACTGACTGACCTTAATTTCTTAAAGTAATGATGGCCACTCGTTTTTCTTTACTTAGCTGCTTTTTTCCTGCCATAATACAAATTCTAACAGTCTATTCAGTAGGACTATCAGCTGTGTATCCACCTGACTTCTGCCCAACACAACTCATGGTCCCAACCCCATTTATAAGGCAAGAAATCCCACTTATTAAACCTGACAGGGCACACCTGTGAAGTGAAGACCATTTCAAGTGACTACCTCTTGAAGCTCATCAAGAGAATGCCAAGAGTGTGCAAAGCAGTAATCAAAGCAAAAGGTGGCTACTTTGAAGAACCTAGATTATAAGACATATTTACAGTTGTTTCACACTTTTTTGTTAAGTATATAATTCCACATGTGTTAATTCATAGTTTTGATGCCTTCAGTGTGAATCTACAATTTTCATAGTCATGAAAATACAGAAAACTCTTTGAATGAGAAGGTGTGTCCAAACTTTTGGTCTGTACTGTATATATATATATATATATATATATATATGTATATCAGGGATGCCCAGCCTGCGGCCCTCCAGCTGTTGTACCTGCCGGAGCTCACTGTGTCTGGCTGTATCCGGCATAGCTGGAAAGGGCCAGATCCCCACCAGGCCCCAATAACAAAAATGGTCCCCGGCAGGGATCTGTCCTGTTTCTGGCATTAGTGGTGGGATTCAGCCGAACAAAAAATTGTGCTTGCAGTGGTTTTTGTCCAGCTGATTCCTCGCACTAACATAAAAAACAGACCGGATCCCCGTCGGGTACCGTTATAGTCAATGGGCTTCGGTGGAGAAAGACAGTATCTGGCTATGCCAGATATGAGAAACTCTGGCAGGCTGTTCGAGCAGAGGAGATTTTAGTGCTAGTGTGAAACTAGCCTTAATTATATAAATGAACATAGTACATAGTACAAAACTACAGTATTTTACAAACAAGATACAATAAAAAGACCCTTGTGTACAACTGAGCTTATAGTCTAAAGAAATGTATATAATGAAATTATATACATTTATACATCAGGAAGGCGGTGTATGCAGCAAAGGTCATTCCACTGGTGATAAAAGTTGCAATAAATATAGGCTCTGGTAGATAAGGTTTATTTCATTATTGTTAGAAGATGTAGTATTGTACCTTTAGTACCATCTGGCATGTCTCCAGCGCCGTACATCACTGCAGATGATCCTCAACTCACGAAGAAAAGAACAATATACAAAGAATTTACAAGGGTTCATCTTTCATTTTCAAAAAAGGTAAGAGGTATCATCTTAAATTTTCAAACATAAAGCGCAAGCTGTGTACGAGTGAACCCATGGTGAGGGAGAGCGAACTCCTCGGCAGTGCACCCTACGATCTGCTCTCAATAACATGAAAGCTAAAGCTTTGTGACACTACAAATTGTTGACATTGATTTCCTTTCTTTGAAGCTAGTGAGATCTGCATCAAAGGGTATAATGCGTTTCCAGCTAAATGATAGCATAACATATCTATTCTGAGAAAAGCATTGCCACCTTGATAAGTGTAAATTCAGCTTGCAGTAGTTAAAAGGAATCTGTCACTGGTGATCTCCTTATCAAACTGTTTGCATAGACACATAGCTGTGGTTCACCCGATTAAAACTCTGCTTTTCTTTTGTTGATCCGAGACTCCCTAGTAATGATATTTTATTTTAATGTGCACATTAGTCCTTTGGTGCAATGAGGGTGTCACCATTGCACTTGTTGAACCCAAGTTCCACTCTTTCTGTGTTCAGACCCTCCCACTCTGCTTTGTCACTGCCTGGGTCCGCCAATCAAAGCAGGGCAACAGAAAGGATCAGAGCTTGGGTGCCTTATGAGCTACAATGAGTCTTGTTGCACCAAAGTATTAAGATTAAGTATCATAACTCGGGAACAGAGCCTCGGATCAACAAAACAAAAACCTTGTTTTAATCAGCTATAAGTCTATGCAAAGAGTTTGAAAGGGAGGTTGCTGGTGACAGATTGTCCTTTTAACCATCTAACTGTTTTGCCCGAGTCCAGCTTGGGCAATGTGAAAATTAGCTAACTGGAGGGGGAGGCTGCTTTAGATACTGCTACCACCTGAATGGTAGCAGCTAGAAACATGCAACTGATCTTGTTTGAAAGCAGACATACAAAGCTTTCAGAATACCAAAATGACAGCAATATGTTCAGGACAGAGGAAGATATCATTGATAGAAATCAGAATTATGTGAATGTAGCTGAAAATGAAAGTAAAAACCGGTCTAACTCCCGATTATTCCCGACTTTTCTAACAGTTGCTGTCAGCTGTCAGCTTTCATACAAGACCAGTTGCATGTTTCTAGCTCCTACAATTGAGGAGATATCCCCATCTAAAGCAGTCCTCCACCCTCCAGTTAGATACTTTTCATACTGCCCAAGCTGGACTCGGGCAAAACAGTTAGATGGTTAAAAGGACAAGAAGCAACATAAAGACAAATTCTCTTTCTAAACAAGCCGTGCCTTTAGTTTTTAAGAAGTCCTGGTTTGAACTTTAGGTTCACCTTTGAATAGCCAAGAGTAGAAATTGGTTGGTTGCTCCTGGAACTTGTCGAGATGTTAAGACCCAGCTCAGCTGAACCTCTATAATCCTTTACCTTTTCAACCTCACATTACTGCATATTGTCTGGCTTAACGATTACTAGAGATAAGCATAAGATAAGCAAATTTCTTAAAATTTGATTTTGATCCAATTTGGCCAAATTCTACCAAAATTGAAAGTGCATCTATTTCCTGGGAAAGTCTCTCCCTTCTTTCTCTTTCCCTCCTTTCCTTGCTCTCCTCTTTGATTCACCTGAAACAAATCACTCAAAATTCAGATTAGTTAGAATCAGATTTTTTTGCTTAATCATTCGAGGCAAATGTTCCGATTCACTCATCTCTAAAGGCTACACGCTCAGTGGATTCCCTTTCGTCAGTATGTAGTGGCTCAAGCATGTATGGACGACTGTACAGTGGCTTATACAATTTGTGCAGCTCTACATTGGGCTATAGCTGGTCTGTGTGACATAGCAATGTTTTGAAGCAATTCTCCCCTAGTATGAGATTTAAAGGGTAGGATCCATTCGAAGTACGGAGCTGGTTCTAAGCTTGTTAAAAAAAAAGCATATCATATACTATATGATGTCTGATTTTCATCTTTTACACTAATCAGGGGATTACCCCTTTAATCATTTGAGCCCCAGAGGCGTTTTCATTTTTTATTTTTTGTTTTTCACTCCCTGGCTTTCCGGGGTCATAACTTTTTAGTTTTTCATTCACATAGTTGTATTAGGGCATGTTTTTTGCAAGAAAAGTTGCACTTTCTAATTCCACCATGTAATATGGCATATAATGTGGGGAACTGGAAAGAAAATTCCAAATGGGGTGGCATTGGGAAAAAATGCAGTTCTGCACCAGTTTTATGGGTTTCTTTGACAGTGTAGTAAAACTGGCCAGTTATTTTCATTCTCCAAGTCAGTACAATTACAGAGATACCACATATGTATAGTGGTATAGTGTCTTGTGGTATAGTGGTATAGTGTCTTGTGGTTTAATACTGAAAAAAATTAAAAACCTTGAAAAAAATTATTTTTCTCTTTTCGTCGCCATATTATGACCCCTATAACTTTTTTGTCGTTATTTGTATGGAGTTATGTGAGGGTTCATTTTTTGCAGGGTAATCTGTACTTTTTACTGATACCATTTTGCGGTGTGTATGGCTTTTTGATCACTTTTTATTTCATTTTTTTATGGGAGGTGATGTGACAAAAAATCAGTGGATTGGCCATTTTGACTTTCTTTTCCATTTCGCCGGTTGCCAGATGGGATAAAAATTTTTAGATCTTATAATACAGGCATTTTTGCATATGGCGATGCCCATTTTGTGTATTTTACATTTTTATGTATTTTCATTTTGGGGAAAGAGGGGGTTTGAAATTTTTAAAAAATATTTTTAAAACCTTTACTATTTTTTTTACACATGTATATAGTTCATGTTATCTGATTGCTTCTCTCATAGACTCCAATGTCTTGGCATTGGAGTCTAGGGGGATTATATTAATGTCCGGTAGTCTCTTGTCACTCAGGAGGACAGAGGCTACCGCACACTGCATCCACTGATCTTCACTGAGGGGAGCTGGAACACACGTAAGGGCGCGATTCCAGGTTTTCGCTCCTCCAGATGCCGTGGTCTCGTTTGAGGGGTTAAAAGTCCATGATCAGCATTACCGGCAGTTGTGGGCATTTGGCCCGGTTGTCTACTGTGTGAAACAGCAGGCACCCTGTTGCTATGGCGTCCACTCCAGAGCAGGCACCATCTTTAAAGGCCCAACATCTGAAGCACAGAGAGATTTTAATTCAGAAGATAGTAGTATTTGAGATCCAGCTAAATTAATTTTAGCGTCATCACAGGGTAGAGTGAGAACTTCATGACAATGCACAGCTATGCCAGTTCCTTCAGAGAGAAAAACTTCTTTGTAAGAGTTCTCCTCTCATACACATCTCAGAAATCAACCTTCACTGGGGGTCATGTTATCATATGAACCTCATCCCTAGGTGAACAGGCACTTTAATAGGTTCGGGCTGTCAATACACATTTGTATGTAAAGCTGGAAAGATATGGTCTTTCTCACACAAGACTGGATTACAAGAATGCATTATACATTTGACCTTGCTTTTGATCTCCTTCTGCTCTCTTTCTCTGTCTGCATCTACAACATTTTACATTTTATCCTGACTATTAAAAACTTCTAGTTTCATGTTAGCCATTAAAGTATGCTGCAGGTGTTTCCACACTTATGGTAACCATGCCATGCTGGTTAGGAAGGGGGGCACTCATAAAGTTTTAGAGCACTAGACAGCTACAAATGTTCCCTCCAAGCCAAACAATTTGGAAACCAAGGAAAGACACAGCTCTACAATGGAGAATACGATGCACAATCTGCTAGACATTTCCTGCTATGTAGTAATTTAACCCTGTCATTACTGGATTATGACACTGGAAGATATATTTTACATATTGAAATGGTAGACAGATTGATAGAGTACTGTGCAAAAGTAGAAAGGCAGGTGTGAAAAATGTAAGTAAGAATGCTTTCAAAAATATCTGTCCTTCTCAGTAGCATCACTGAGTTGGTCACCCATTAGAGATGGGTGAATCAATTCATTCCTTAAAGGGGTTGTCTCACTTCAGCAATCACCATTTATCATGTAGATAAAGTTAATACAAGGCACTTACTAATGTATTGTGATTGTCCATATTGCTTCCTTTGCTGGCTGGATTCATTTTTCCATCACATTATACACTGCTTATTTCCATCGTTACGACCACCCTGCAATCTAGCAGTGATGGCCGTGCTTGCACACTATAGGAAAAAGCATCGCCCTCCCTGGTGGCCGGGACCGTGGGAGCACACATAGGCTGGTGTTTTAGAGAAAGCTGCAGCAGAAAGGAAATGCCCCTTGAGCTGAGATAGGGAGAGAGTTGCAGCAGAAATGACAGAGCCCCTTAGGCTACTTTCACACTTGCGGCAGCCTTTTCCGGTAGGCTGTTCCCATAATGGGAGGCCTGGCCACAGCATGGCAAACATGTTGAGAGGCCGCCGGAATAACAGTGGACTCGCGGTAGTACGGATCCGGCAGGTTCCCCCACCGGAACAGCCTGCCTGAAAAGGCTATCGCAAGTGTGAAAGTAGCCTTAGAAAGATCAGGCCCCCAGGGCTGCCAAACTGAAATAAATGGAGCAATGAATGGGGAGATCTCTGGACCCATGTGCGGTACAGGGCTGGTTCTAGGTTTGTTAGAAAGAGATTGTCATGTACTATACAATGTCTAATTTGAATCTGTGAAAGGAGGCAAAAGAACTTATGTAAATCATCAAAATTGTTTGTAGAATTTTTTTGCTTAGTTTAGAAAATGAACAAGATTTTTGGTAACTTCTTTGAAGGGTGAAACACATCAGGTTAATTTTAGAGAACAGCTGATTTTCTGTTTTTGCTATTTTGTTTTCTATTCCACACCTTCCCACAGTCATAACTTTTTTTATTTTTCACTTCTCATAGCCTTATGAGGGTTTATTGTTTGTGGGACAAGTTGTACTTTCTAATGGCTTCATTTATGGTTACATAAAATGTAGTAGGAAGTTAAAAAAAATCACAGTGGGGTGGAATTGGGAAAAAAATGCAATTCTGCAAGTTTTTTTATGGTGTTCGTTATGCAGTAAAATTGACCTATTACCTTTTTCTTGTATATTAATACAGAAAAAAATAAAACTTAAAAAATATATTTTTTTCAATCACTATAAACTTTTTGTAGTTATGCATACAGAGCTGAGTGAGGGCTCATTTTTTGCAGGGTGATCTGTACTTTTTAGTTATAAAGGATGTGTGACTTTTTGATCATTCTTTAGAAAATGTTTTTGAGGAGTTGAAGCGACCAAAAATGACAAATAGGCCATTTTTTTTCCAGTTACACTATTCACCATATGGGATTAATATTTCAATGTCCATAATGTTTCATTTTTATTTGTTAAGTATTTTTATTTTTGTTTTGGAGAAAGGGAGATGATTTGAACTTTTATATTTTTTTAATATTTTTTAAAACTTTTTTTTTTACCTTTTTTTAAGTTTCTCTGGATAATTATAGCTGGCAATTATTAGATTGACCATTGTGTTAATTGATGGCTACATAGTCATCATTGAGCATTTTATTTTCAATATAACAATACAGTACTGCCACCTAGAGGCCTGTATCGGTATATTCCACTAATAGCTACAGAAGCTTGCTTGAGGCTTTGGGCTATTAGTACAACATAACAGGTTCCCCGATCTCAGCCAAGGAATGCTGTTACCAAAGCCAGAGCACGTGGCTCCCGTTTTCGGACTGCTCAGATGCCGTGGTCACATTTGACCACAACATCTGAGGTGTGAAATGTATGCAATCAGCCTTACATATGCCTGTTTGAAACAGCAGAAACCCGGCGGCTATGGCACCGTTGCATGCGCGAGTGGGCGCCATCTTTAAAGATGCAACTTCTGCTGTGCATATAAGCCGGAGTTCATGAATGGGTTAAGGCATGTGGTTGCTATTTTTCAAACACTAAGGATACGGCAGATTTCTGCGTGCAGTTTTGGAAGCCATAATCAGGAGTAAATCATAATAGGAGAGAACGTGTACAAAACAGATAGAACTTCTCTTTTCTGAATTAATTCCTGGTTTTGGCTTCCAAAACTGCATGCAGAGATCTGACTGTGTGGTCATACCCTAAGACTACATTAGACTGACATTTATTTTATGTGATCCCTTGACTATTTTTGTATTTCTTTATGCTTTATTGTCATTTTATTTTTGTTAAAGTTAAGACAATTGTATGCTGAGAGCATCTGGATCTAGTTGTGAGCACTTGAATAATTCTAGTATATGTTGGTGAGTTTTCAATGGGAATTACAAACAGACAAGTAGAGGTGTTTGACAGTTATTAAGACCCAGATCTACAAAAAAAACCCCTAAAATTAAAGTCTTGGATCTTTAAATAAAAAAGTACCTTTAGCATAGATTGCACACGTTAATAACTATATAGATCCCCGTTTAACAATATAATTTTAATACTGAACTCTAATATGAATAAACCAAAAGTCAAAAAGTCTGTTCTGGAGTGAATTTGAGCACACATATAACAAAGAACAGCCAAACACAAAGGGGGAAATTTATGATAGACCGCATTTTATAGCGTTCTATGATTATCCCCTGCACTGACGGAGGATGCACTTAATTTATTCATCATAATTCAGGCGCACCCTATAGCATTGCATGCACCTAAACTGAAATCAATGGCAGCTCCGAGCTGCCATAGATTTCTGTCTCCATTTACGCCTGCTTGTATCACGCCCTCTCAGCAATCGACGTGTCTTATTTTTTGAAAAACCATTTACAACAAAATTTCTTACTGGCTGATACCTTGGTACCAAAGCCCACTTCAGATTCCTATTTTAAAATGTTTTTAAATATACGCAGATAGGAATACCGTAGTAATTCGTTGAAGTCTCACGCAACTTCTACTGAGATGAAGTTTGCATACGCTGAGCCAATTTTAATGATGTATGGAAACAGCATTAACAACAAACTTTTTGAACTTCGAATCTATGATTCATATCAGGAATAGTGAATGCATACTGCACAGTCTAACAATCCCAAAAAGACTCTGCAGAAATAGGCAACATTCATCCGGGTGTTTCAAATTTCCAATCAGCTTTATTAATCCAGCACAAACAATATGTGAAATGTTTAGACCCACTTAGGGGTCTTTCTTAAGCATAAGAAAGATCTCTGTGCAGGCTGAAACTCTGTGTATTTTTTTTTTACGCTGGATTAATAAAGCTTGGAAATTCTAACAGCCAGATGGACGCTGTCTCTTTTTTTTATGTATTTTTTTTTTTTATATTTTCACACTGCTGGACGAAGGCTTCTACGTTGCCAGGTATTAATATTGTAATGTCAGGGCCAGTGAAAGGTTCTCTTTAGGAAAGGAGCTACAATATTAGACAGACCATGGACAGATATGGAACTGTTTATGGGAAAAAAATGTAATCTTGGACAACCAAGTCAACCAAATCATTATCTATATGAGGAAAATATTGAAATTTGCCTCCAAATGGCATGTTATGCATAAGAGGCTAACCTAATTCCTCAAACCCAAATCACTCCTTGACCTTGAACACCAGGAGAGAGGCTTAGACCTCACAGTGCAGGCACTGGCTGGGGTCAGTGAAGAGGAGGAGGATGGAGATGGGCAAGAGCAGGACTATCAGGTCAGCAGCTGGGTAAATGTAGTAAGAAGGGGTAGAGGGAAAAGTGCCAGGGAGGCTAGTCCTGAGCTGGAACGCCCTAGTAAATATGCCTGTTTGGCTGATATTAGGGATGAAAGCCCAGGACCAGCGACACTGCAGCAGGCCGTTTCTCCTAGAAACCAGGAGGATGACCGCTGCAGGAAGGATGGGAAAAGGAGAGCAGCAAAGGACAGACAGATACTGGTGGTAGGGGACTCTATTATTAGGAGGACAGACAGGGTCATCTGTCGCCGAGACCGTGAATGCCGAACAGTGTGTTGTCTCCCGGGTGCTCGGGTTCGGCATATTGCGGACCGGATTGACAGATTGCTGGGTGGGGCTGGGGAAGACCCGGCGGTCATGGTACACGTTGGCACCAATGACAAAGTCAGGGGAGATGGAAGGTCCTTAAAAATGATTTTAGGGAACTAGGTGAGAAGCTAAAGTCCAGGACCTCCAAGGTAGTGTTTTCAGAAATACTACCAGTGCCACGAGCGTCACTAGAGAGACAACGGGAGATTAGGGAGTTAAATAAGTGGCTCAGAGGCTGGTGCAGGAAGGAAGGGTTTGGGTTCATGGAGAACTGGGCCGACTTCTCTGTCGGCTACAGACTCTACAGTAGGGACGGGCTGCACCTTAATGGGGAGGGTGCAACTGCCCTGGGGGAAAAAATGGTTAGACGGCTGGAGGAGCTTTTAAACTAGGATCTGGGGGGAGGGTGGGTGCCCATACTAATAAGGGGGTAGATAGTGTAGATAGAGAGTGGGTCATAGGAAGGAAAAGTGGGGGGTTAGTGGGGGCTGGGGTTAGTAAGGAATGTAGGGAGAAGACTGTGCAAAACAACAACCAAAGTAACCCAAGAACCCCGGATATTCATTTCATAAGTAATAGTAAATTGACAAACGGGGTAAAAAATATACATAGACCTCCTAATTGTATGTACACTAATGCCAGAAGCCTAACTAATAAAATTGGTGAACTGGAATTAGTGATGTGTGAGGAGGACTATGACATAGTGGGAATAACTGAGACATGGCTGGATGATAGCTATGACTGGGCAGTTAATGTACAGGGTTACAATCTTTTTAGAAAGGATCGTCAAAACCGGCGAGGGGGAGGGGTCTGCCTTTATGTAAAGTCCTGTCTAAAGCCCACAATCCGGGAAGATATAAGTGAGGCACATGAAGATGTGGAGTCACTGTGGGTAGAAATAAATGGAGCCAAAAACAATAATAAAATACTAATAGGAGTTTATTATAAACCACCTAATATATCAGAGGCCACAGAAAATCGACTTCTAAATGAAATAGACGAGGCGGCAAATCAGAATGAGGTTGTTATTATGGGGGACTTCAACTACCCAGATATAGACTGGGAAACTGAAACCTGTATATCTCATAAAGGAAACAGGTTCTTGGCAATAACCAAAGACAATTACCTTTCCCAACTGGTTCAGGACCCGACTAGAGGGACGGCCATACTGGACTTAGTATTAACCAATAGACCTGACAGAACAACAGATGTGCAGGTTGGGGGACACCTGGGTAACAGTGACCATAAAATAATAACCTTTAAATTGTCATTAAAAAAAGCATTTCTTCCGGGAGGAACAAAAATACCAAACTTCAAAAATGCAAAATTTAGCCATCTAAGAGAGGCCATAGGTCTAACTAACTGGGACAAAATCCTCGAAAATAAAAATACAGCCACAAAATGGGATATTTTTAAAAGCATCCTAATATCTAATTGTGAGAGGTACATACCGTATAGGAATAAAATGATAAGAAACAAGAAAAAACCAATGTGGATAAATAGAACTGTAAAAAAAGCAATAAATGACAAAAAGAAAGCATTTAAATCACTAAAACAGGAGGGGAGCGAGGAAGCATTGAAAAACTATAAGGAAAAAAATAGAATTTGTAAAAGACAAATAAAAGCAGCTAAACTAGAGACTGAAAGACTAATTGCTAAAGAGAGTAAAACTAACCCTAAAATGTTCTTCAATTATATAAATACTAAAAAGTATAAATCTGAAGGTGTCGGCCCCTTACAGAGTAATGAGGGGGGAGTAGCAGAGAGCGATGAGGAGAAAGCAAAACTCTTAAATATTTTTTTTCCACTGTATTCACTGAGGAAAATAAACTGTCAGATGAAATGCAGAATATAAAAGTGAATTCCCCTTTAAAAGTGTCCTGTCTGACCCAGGAAGAAGTACTGGGGCGTCTTAAAAAGATTAAAATAGACAAATCGCCAGGACCGGATGGCATACACCCACGTATCCTAAGAGAATTAAGTAATGTCATTGCCAGACCCTTATACTTGATATTTAAGGACTCTATACTGACAGGGAGTGTTCCACAGGATTGGCACATAGCAAATGTGGTGCTAATATTCAAAAAGGGTCCAAAAACAGAGCCGGGAACTATAGGCCGGTAAGCTTAACATCTGTAGTGGGTAAACTATTTGAAGGTTTTCTAAGAGATGCTATCTTGGAGTACCTCAATGAAAATAAGCAAATAACTCCATATCAGCATGGCTTCATGAGGGATCGGTCGTGTCAAACCAATTTAATCAGTTTCTATGAGGAGGTAAGTTCTAGACTTGACCGCGGGGAATCAATGGATGTCGTATATCTGGACTTCTCCAAAGCATTTGACACTGTACCACATAAAAGGTTAGTATATAAAATGAGAATGCTTGGCCTTGGAGAAAATGTCTGTATGTGGGTAAGTAAATGGCTCAGTGATAGAAAACAGAGGGTGGTTATTAATGGTACATACTCAGATTGGGTCACTGTAACTAGTGGGGTACCACAGGGGTCAGTATTGGGCCCTATTCTCTTCAATATATTTATTAATGATCTTGTAGAAGGCTTGCACAGTAAAATATCAATTTTTGCAGATGACACTAAATTGTGTAAAGTAATTAACACAGAAGAGGACAGTACACTGCTACAGATGGATCTGGATAGACTGGAGGCTTGGGCAGAGAAGTGGCAGATGAGGTTTAACACTGACAATTGTAAGGTTATGCATATGGGAAGGAATAATGCAAGTCACCAGTACATACTAAATGGTAAAACATTGGGTAACTCTGACATGGAAAAGGACCTAGGAATTTTAGTGAACAGCAAACTAAGCTGCAGAAACCAGTGTCAGACAGCTGCTGCCAAGGCCAATAAGATAATGGGTTGCATCAAAAGGGGCCCGTGATGAGAACATAGTCCTGCCACTTTACAAATCACTAGTCAGACCGCACATGGAGTACTGTGTACAGTTCTGGGCTCCTGTGAACAAGGCAGACATAGCAGAGCTGGAGAAGGTTCAGAGGAGGGCAACTAAAGTCATAGCTGGAATGGGTGGACTACAGTACCCAGAAAGATTATCAAAATTAGGGTTATTCACTTTAGAAAAAAGACGACTGAGGGGAGATCTAATAACTATGTATAAATATATCAGGGGTCAGTACAGAGATCTCTCCCATGATCTTTATCCCAAGGACAGTGACTGGACGAGGGGACATCCTCTGCGTCTGGAGGAAAGAAGGTTTGTACACAAACATAGAAGAGGATTCTTTATGGTAAGAGCAGTGAGACTATGGAACTCTCTGCCTGAGGAGGTGGTGATGGTAAGTTCACTAAAAGAGTTTAAGAGGGGCCTGGATGTATTTCTGGAGGGTAATAATATTACAGGCTATAGTTACTAGATATGGGTTGTTGTTGATCCAGGGAGTAATTCTGATTGCCTGATTAGAGTCGGGAAGGAATTTTTTCCCCTAAAGTGAGGAAAATTGGCTTCTACCGCACAGGGTTTTTTTGCCTTCCTCTGGATCAACTTGTAGGAAAACAGGTCGAACTGGATGGACAGATGTCTTTTTTTCGGCCTTATAAACTATGTTACTATGTTACTATGTTACCTTACAGGAGTTCTACAGAAATTTAATTAACATACTTTATGTTATTATTACTTCTCCTCAAAATGGGAAAAGCAATCAGACGATCGCATGTTAAAGTCCCTTAAAGTAAGTTTAAGAAAAGGTTTAAAACTTCTTTAAAATATAAAAAGAAATAACAAGAAATAACAATTCAAATTATTCCCTTTCCATATTTTAAAAATAAACAATAAAAAATGAGATCATTAGTATCACTGCATCCCAAAGTGCTCATACTGTTAAAATATAAAAATATTTATCCCATATGGTAAATGGTGCAAACTGTAAAAAAAATATCAAATTGGCCTCTTTAAACAATTGAATAAAAAGTGATTAAAAAGTCATAAACACACCAAAATTAGATCAATAAAAAATACAGATCACCCAGCAAAAATATTACCTCGAATAGCTTTGTAGATGTAAATATAAAAAGAAAAAGATTTATTTGTATTTTTAAAAAATGTATTTTTTTTTCTAAATGTTTGTTTTTTAAAAAACACCAAAATAACTACAAAAATGTGGTGTCGTTAAAATTGTACTAACCTGCACATTGAAGTTAACAGAATAGGCAACACTGTAAAAACAAAACCCATAAAACTAAGGAAGAAGTGTGCTTTTTTTTCAGTTCCGACCAATTTAGAATTTTTTCCAGTTTCCCACTACATTGTGGGAGAAAGTACAAGTTGTCCTACAAAATGCAGCCTTACGGATATGGCTCATATGTTAATAAAAACATAAAAAGTTGTGGCTCCGGGAAGGCAAGGAGTAAAAAAACAAAAGGAAATACCTAAAATGGCTGCATAAGAAAGGGGTTAACATAAAATCAGATTTACACCATAGGTCACATTCCCTTTCAAAAGTAATCAAAGTCTAAATCGATGCCAATGTCATATCTCACCTTGACTTTCCTGTGTGCAATACTTTTTTAAATATACCTTCAGTGCCTAGATAGAATAAACACTACCAAAAAGAAAATCCATGTAAATGTAATTAATAAATCATCTTAATTCAAGAAAAAAATAATTAAAAATATTCCATAAAAATTGACTGGTCAGGAGATATAAGAGGAGTTAGGGTGGTTACATAAAAATTGGTTTCATAGTTAAAGTTCCTAGTGCAGACCATATCAGGTAATGAATCACATAAAGAAAATTTCTCCCACCGTGGATATAAATGTCACAATATAAAACAATAGTGGAAATGAAATAATACCAGCCACACAGCAGCTCCCGGCTAGAAGTAAGCAGCACCGTGACTCGATGGTTAGCACTGGTGCCCTGCAGCGCCGAAGTTCTCGGTTCCAGTCTCACCATGAAAACCACTCCAAAGACATACAGTGAATTTAGATTGCGAGCTCCACTGGGGACAGCGAGTGATGAAAACGACTGTAAAGTGTGGTTGGAATACGTCAGCGCTATACAAGAGAGTAAAATAAATAAGTGGGATACAGATGGAAGCAAATATGGGTCAGACAACACGGGGTTTCTTCTCTGTTACCATGCATGGGCATAGATCTGCATATCAAAGAGCATTTGCAAAGTTTTACTGTGACAAAATAATGTTTGTGAAAGTGGACGTCGCCTGTAACTGATTTTCTGTATTAAAAACAATTAGAGTTTGGAGGCAATTTCCAATTTACAGTATTGTGCTGAGAAGGTACCAGGGGTATGTACACTCCTGGATATCAGCTCTCTTGAGGGAATTTGGATGATCAGTGATGCAGAAATCACTGACATGAGTTTGAAATGAGAATCATGTCTCTAAGGGGAAATTATTCAGCCACTGAATTTAATTTTCAAGCGCATATAGCTTCATAGTAGCAGGTGACTTCTTGAATTTTTACAATAAAATATACTGGTAGATATATTGTCATTGCTAATTTCTTTGTACTAGGTACATTCACACAATAATTGAGGAACTATATTGGAAGGAATATCGTAAATATCATTGGGGTCATTTATGAAACTGTTGTAAAGTAGAACTGGCTTAGTTGCCCATAGAAAGCAATCAGATTCCACCTTTTATTTTGTACAGCTCCTTTGGAAAATGAAAGGTGGAATCTGGTTGCTTTAGGCAACTAAGCCAGTTCTACTTTACACCAGTTTCATAAATGACCCCACATATATATGACTACAACATGTCTAACTATCTCCTGAATTATTTCCTATAATAAGTATAAGCACACTGATTCCAAAAATTACTGTGATCTGTCAGTAAATAGAAGAGCTCCATCATTTTCTTCAAAATTTTAAAGATGTGGTCTCATAACAACCAAACTGCTCCTACAATCTCATCACAGGAGTAGGGGTGGGGGTTATGCTCAATCACTAGAAGCACCCATCTCCCAGTTAATGACCGCTCGGTGGCATGGTCAAAATTAACCACAGCATCTAAGAGGTTAAAAGTCCATGACTGGAGTTTTATTTTAATAACCTGTCAATCAAACTTGCTATAAAAGTAAGAATGGTGGCGTTCAAACCACTGGGACCACCACTGTTGCCTAAAATGAGGGGCGTTTACTTCTTAACTGGAGAGCAAGACAAACATGTGCTGTCCCTTTCCATAGACTTGAACACAGGCTGTCTGTCTCCATATCTTCATTTTGTGCAAGAATGTGTTCACGTTTTCAGCTAGAGTTTACAACTGTAAAATACCAATGTGGTTGGCTCTAATGTAACCAATTTGGTATTTATTACAAAATAAAACACATTAAGGCTTCAGTATAAAAACAATACATAAAAAGTCGCATAATATAATCTTGGCTTCTAATCACAGTCCCCTTAAAGGGGTTGTCCGAGTTATTTTTTTGTTCTTTACATGTTTTTAACTTGTCAGGTATAACAACTTTCCCATATACTTTGTGTTTCTAAAGCTGCTGGTTTCTCAGAGTTGACTGAGGGTCACATGACCTGTGATGTCACCTTATCTCCCTGGTCTGTGATGTTTCATGTACAAGCCTCAGAGTTCAGATAACAGTCTGTACACGAGACGTCACTGGCCACGCCACCCTTTCTTTGCCAGGCTCCTGCTATCTGCTCTCTTCCTGGATTCCTTCAGATAAAACATTAACCCCTTCAGCCAGAACACACTGAGGGCTCAAGGCTTTACAACAAATAGTAACTGCAGCAGTGAGAGGAGACAAATTCTGGGCAAGGAGCTAAAGAGGAATTGTATTGTACAAGAACAGGTAGGGAGAATTTCCTGTGTGTATCAGCAGTGTCATTGTACAGCTGGGACTTGTAGTCCTACACAAACAACATGCTGCTGAGTATCCCAGCAGGCAGACATGTACTCACAGCACTTATATTCACTGCCTTTGCAGAGAAGGGGGGATGGGGGAGGGGCAGAGATTGTTATTACTGCATGTAAACAAAGGCCAGAAGAGAACCAGGGAAATGAGGAAATATAGATTTTTTTTGCCTAAAACTTGCTGAACTTAGTTATATATTGATACCCATCAGATTTACAGTGCTATATTTTTTTTTCCATAACTTGGACAACCCCTTTAATGGTTTCAAATGCGGAGCTCACGCACAAACCTGAAACCATATAATAGTGTACTGCGGTTTTAAATGTTCCTTTTGTTAATCCACAATATTCCTTAGATCCACGTGATGGATTATATTTTATGTTAGTATAGTCTTATATTGACTTTTATATCCTATAAAGTCGCACAGTTTGTGATTGCTGGTATTTCTGCGCTCCATACCATTAGCGCAATATATTATTTACAGCGCTTATGCACTTCTTACCGATACCCCGAATATGATTCTAGATGAATTTCTTAATGGTGAGTAATGAGCTGGAAAAACACTCTGTGCAGGTGGGGATGTTCTGTCTCACGGAGCTCCCGGCTGTATGTGTCTGTGCTCGCATCAGCTTGGCGCATGCGCCCTAGATGGATTCGGACGCCAACCTCTGCTGCTTGCCTCCGCACAATCAGTGCCTTGATCCATTCACCACTGAGAAAGAAACGCTACTACTTTCGAAACGCGTCTGCTGTAAACACTGCGATTTTTTCTTGAAGCATTGAAAGACATCAAGTGGTCTTATGAACTATCTACATATATGATACAAGCGCTACCTGCCTTTATGAACTGTGATACCAGCCTCTATAGAAGGGTGAGAGTACGAGCGAGGCACTGATTGTGCGGAGGCAAGCAGCGGAGATTGGTGTCCGAATCCATCTAGGGCGCATTTGAAACCATTAAGGAGATTGTGATTAGAAGCCAAGATTATATATGTGACTTTTTATGTATTGTTTTTATACTGATGTTTTAATGCGTTTTATTTTGTAATAAATACCAAATTGGTTACATTATATCCGACCACATTGGTATTTTATATAATTATTATAGCTAAACTGGCTTTAGTGGGTCGAGCTTGGTTCAGGTGAGCACCTTTATATATCTTCTTTGTATTACTATCTAGAGCAGGGGTGCACAACCTGCGGCCGGGGGCCACATGCAGCCCTTGATACCATTCTGTGTGGCCCCATTCATCTGGTAACAGACATGTATGTCCAGGTTTTGTCGCTGCTCTCATGCATTTTTCATGTATTTCTCCCATTAGATGGGACTCCTGGAACTGTAACTAGACATTAATGGTATACACTGTGCCATACATACAGTATTGCAGTTGGTAATACCCCTTTAAATTTTATTTTCGGCCCTTGACGTTGGTTCAGTCGGACAATGTGGCCCCCACCCAGAAAACGTTGTGCACCCCTGATCTAGAGTTTACAACTGCCATTCACTTCTCAATTAAAGTGGTTGTGCCAAGAAAAATATTCTGCAGTTTTCAAACTAACACCTGAATCTGAATACTTTTGTAATTGCATATAATTAAAAATTTAGAATAGCCAGTGAGTTATTCAATAAAATGTATCACCTGCTCACTGAAAAGACCGCACATGTTTAGTTTCATGTTTCAACCGACTCCTTAGCTGTGTTAGGCCGCATTCAGACGGCTGTAGTATTGCGGGTCCGCAAAAATGTGGACCCGTAATACTATGGGGCCTCCCTTTTACGCTACTTTGTGGAATAGGTGTGGAGCCATTCACACAGTCGTGTGAACGGGCCCTTAGGGAGAGAGCGTCAGCAAACAAGATACACCCCCTTAGCTTCAGCAGAAAAGACACTCCCCTTGAGCTGCCAGCTTGATATAAATCTAGCAGAACAATGAATGTTGAGATCTCTGGATCCATGTGAGGTACAGGGCTGGTTCTAGCTTTCTTAGAAACAGGTTGTCATGTACTATATGATGTCTGATTTTCATTTTTTACCTTATTCATGAGATAACCTTTTTAAAACAATATTCTTAGGCATGCTAGATAGTGTCCTTAAAGTGCTCCATTTTAACTTATTTCTCCCGCATTTGGAGAATTCCATGAACAGAAAGCCTTTACTATTTCCAACATTATGCACAAAATACATGCAGTGGTTGAGCGGAGCAGGAAGTCTGAGATGTGGCTTCAGCCAATAACTGCAGAGCAGGAAGTGATGTCAGAGGAAGAGTCATTGTTTTGGCAACTTCTTAGGCCCCATTCACATGACCGTGTGAATGGGGCCGCATCTATTCCGCAATATTGCGAACAGATGCGGCCCCATTCACCTCTATGGAGTGGGGAGTTGCCGCACGGAGCTAGCTTCATGCCGCGGCTCCGATGAAGCATGTCCTATACTTATCCGTGCATTTTGAATGGGGCCGCCCGGCGTGTGTTCCGAGCGTGAGGAACACACGTCGGGCGGCCCCCGTATTATTGTGGGTCCGCAATAATGCAGACCCGCAATAATACGGTCATCTGAATGGGGCCTTATGTACAGCCCAGTAACGTGTCATTTTTTTATTTTCTGTGGTCTTAAAAAGGAGCTGTTACCTCTCTTGACATGTCTGTTTTAGTAGCTATTTGCATTCCTCTTGTAATAACAATTCTGGAGCATCTATTCTTATGACTCTATGACATGAATCAGCAACCTTTGGCACTCCAGTTGTTGTGAAACTACAACTCCCAGCATGCTCCTTTCACTTCTGTGGGAGTTCAGAGAATAGCCAAGTAAGTGTGCATGATGGGAGATGTAGCTTTACAACAGCTGGAGTGCCAAAGGTTGCTGATCCCTGCTCTATGATGTGCTGTGTGCTCTGTAACTCCACAGCTCTATCCATTGTGTAGTGGACAGAGTTGGCTATTGCAGCGCTCCTTCAGATGAAGTGAATAGAAGCAGGGCACTAACCAGCTCTGTCCATTACACACTGTATGGGGCTATATAGTTTCAGCACTGGAAGATACTGCAGGACAGCTGATTGATGGAGGTGTGCGGTGTTGGACCCCCACTGATCAGATATTGGTGGACTATCCTGAAGATAGACCATCAGGGTACATTCACATGACCGTATTCTTCACATGGCTGGCGCTATATAGAAAACACCTATTCTTGTCCGCGACTACGGACAAGAATAGGACATGCTCTAAATTTTTTTGGGGGCCACAGAATGGAACAACGGAGGTGGACGGCACACGATATGCTGTCCGCATCATTTGCGGCCCCATTGAAACGAATGGGTCCACACCTGTTTTGCAGAAAACCCAGAATTATGGTCGTGTGAATGGACCCTCAATAGTAAAATCCTGAAATACCTATTATAATAACCCAGACCCTGCATCATGTAAATATGAACAGGTTTGTTACAATATTAAAGGAGTTGTCCAGTTTCTTGATATTCATGACCTATCCTCAGGGGACAGCCCCTTCATACAGCTGATCAGCAGGTTGGCCTGTAGTCAGACTTCCTTGGTCTGAAATTGATGACCTGTCCTAAGGTTAGGCCACCAATATCATATATTGTATATTGGCAAATTTATCCAAAGGGTGAACATGGCATGATAAATTTGGTGCAACTTACCTGCCATGTTACATTATTTTTCTTTTCCTAAATCCACCCCGTAGCTGACATACTTGTATATAATTTGTGTTACATGTGGCACTTAACTCCTCTTTTTAAAACCGCCTAGGTAGGTGTAAAAAGTATCTAACACATAATAAATTTGTCGTACATTATGTTCTACAGTTTTCACTACAATCTGGGACAGAATTTTTGCACATTTCACTTAATCAATCTCTGTGTTCCTTCCTCAGGTTCCCTCCTAGCTGCATGTATCCAGTAATAGTAACAGTAGCAAGCCTTGACACCATTACTCACTGAGATAATGATCTTCATAGTAGGTGTCGAGGTATTTCAATTTTTTGAGCACAGATAAACCTGTAGAGCACAGATGTTTGAATTGCATAGGTTGTGTCAGGGTAAGTTGACAACACAGAAGGAAACACATACTAAAGCGATGAAAAGATGTGCAGCAGGACTCCGCAGGGACTCATTCAGTAGAGTGTGGAAAAGATTAGCATAAATTAGCAAAAACGACAGTATGTTTTCTGGTTTGAGAATGAATATATGGCAGAGACTTGAGGAGTGTCGCACCATTGTATTCACAGATTCAAATGTGTAAATCTACAGACGCTTTCAAGGTTGTCATATTCTAACACATTGATGTGTATTTTATACATTTTACTGGTTTATAGATCGGAATCGTATCAATAAAAATCTGGTGCACTGGGAACCAGAGAGAAAATTACATGTGGAGGAAGCTGTGGAAACTACATGGGAACGACACAGAGGAAAATGCGGAAAAGTGTCGGTCCATCTTATAGTCCAAATGCTAATGACCGCTTCCATTATGGAAGAGGTCATCAGCATGCAGGACATGTGGGGAGCAGTTATGGAAGTGTTGTGCTGGCTTTACACACCCTTCCTGGTCTTCTTCCGGACTCCGCTCTGCACTCTGTTCTGTCTGCGTACAGCATCAGGATGTAGTGCATGTAGTCACGCAATATGACCTGACGCTGTGCGACGTCAGGTCACAGTGTAGTGCAGGCTGGAAGAAGATGAAGGAGAGTGAGTGGATCTGCAGAGTGGCAGCGCCGCTTGGAGCAGGACAGATACGTTTATTTATTTATTTAAATGTCTGATGTCTGATTGGGGTCTTATCTGAGGCTGATGGAGGGGTCCGGTCTGAAGTTGATGGGGGTCTGATCTGAGGCTAATGGGGGCCTGATCTGAGGATGATGGGGATATGATCTGAGGATGATGGAACCTGGGGGGTTTGATGGGGTCAATTCTGGGGCTGATGGTGTTTGTGGTCTGATTTTGCAGTTTGATCTGAGGTCTGATGAAGATTGGGGGTCTGATCTGAGGCCTGAAGAAGATTGGGGGTCTGATCTGAAGTCTAAATAAAAATATATTTTTTTCTTATTTTCTTCCTCTAAATCCTGGGTGCGTCTTATAGTCTGGTGTGACTTATAGTCCAAAAATACGGTATATATAAGAGATGAAAAAAGACATTTGTGTTGATTTCAATCTAATGAGTCAGAAATTTTTTTTAAAATGTACCGTGTTAGCCAGTAAATAAAAGATAAAAATACTGTTTTTTCAGTGGTAGATACCATTTAGTGGCCTACTGAAAAGATCATGACAAAATTGAAAGCTTTTGAGACTCAGGCCTCTTCTTTGGGTATATTTTAAAGATGCCTGAGGAAGAGACCTGAGTTGTCTTGAAAGCTTCTAATTTTGTCATCATCTTTTCAGCTAGATATTATAAGGTAACCACCCCTGAGGAACCTCGTTTTTATAATCTTCTAATGAGTCATAGACATTGTCATGACAAATGATAAGCTAAAATGTACATGCAAAAATGGAAAAGTTATTTTGTGTATTGTTTTTTTTTTTTTAAATCTTAAATGGGTTGTCTGGTTTCATGATATTGAAGACCTATGCTCAGAATAGTTCATCAATAACTCAAAATACTAGCACCCCCCTTCTTCCATGATCAGCTATTTGAAGGGGCTGTGGCAATCATGTGTGCCCTGTGCCCAGTTCAATATTTTCCTGCACACTATCTAGGTTGTAGCGGTGGTGCAGACTAATTACAGCTGTTTATCTCATTCAAGTGAATGGGAGAAGAAGCTGTAATTACATCTAGACGTCATGCAAGAAAACATAAGTGCTGCTTCAGTGGTGGTGCCAGGAGTCAGACCCTCACTAATCTGATATTGATGACCTATCCTATGAATACCATTGTATTCACAGATTCAGTCGTGTAAATCCACAGATGCTTTCAAGGTTGTCATATTCTAACACGTTGATGTGTATTTTATACCTTTTACTGGTTTATAGATTGGAATCGTATCAATAAAAATCTGGTGCGCTGGGAACCAGAGAGAAAATTACATGCTGAGGAAGCTGTGGAAACTACATGGGAACGACACAGAGAAAAATGGGGGAAAAGTGTCAGTGCGTCTTATAGTCCAAATGCTAATGACCTCTTCCATTATGGAAGAGGTCAGCATGTGATTGGCAGATCTGTAGCATGTGATTGGCTGCAGCTCTCATGTGTGTGTGTCCCCATCCTCCCCAATTGACGGATATTGCACTCAGCGCAGCAGGGAGTGTAAGAGCTGGCCTGGGAGTTTGAGAGACTGAAACCAGCAGCTGGAACCAGGTAAATATGATCTCCACCACATGTTGGTGACTAAGGGAGGTCTGTTTTACTCTTGGATAAGAGCTGGCACAGCTCAGCATTCTTTGCTGGCTCAATGTCTATGTACAGCTGTGGATTTGCATCCTAAGAAAGTTTAATGTTTACACCAAAGACTGGAATAATATCATAGAGGATAAATTAAGTGCCCCCTGAGTTGTAGTGGTCCATATAAAGAGGTAATCCAGTAGAAAAAAAAGTTGTCTAATGGCCTTAAAATTTTTTAAAAATAAAGAAGCTTATTCTCACCTTGCCGATCCTCCACTGCTGCAGTTCCATAATTGCAAGGCTTTCTCTCCTGCTCTCCATTTTGTACTGACATCTTGACACAGCAGGAAATGGCTGGGAATGGCTGGGAATGCTGCCGAGCCAATCACTGGCTGCAGCTATGA
Organism: Rhinella marina; assembly: GCA_900303285.1. Lineage (NCBI taxonomy): Eukaryota > Metazoa > Chordata > Amphibia > Anura > Bufonidae > Rhinella > Rhinella marina. The sequence goes on from ONZH01007773.1 coordinate 29,168, forward strand.
CCCATCTCAGCCTGTAATTGACTGAGCAGCATTCCCAGCAGTCAGGACATCAGGAGGAAGTGCAGTGCACTGGAGTGGATCCAGCCACCATCAGAGCTGCAGCATAGAGGAATCCGTGAGATGAGTATATCTGTTCATTATACTATACCGATATTGTCTCCTGACCTAAACCCTGATACTGTTTTTGTGTAGCTCTCCTGTTCAGTCTTTTTTATACTTGTAATGCTTCCTGGATTCTGAGCTTCACCTTGACATATACCTTGCCTGATATGTTTTTCCAGTCCTGACCTCTGGCTTAACTATGACCATGCCTGGCACCTCCTGCCTTCCCATTTACTAACCCTGGCTTAGTTCCTGACCTTGATACTTTGTAAGTGCCACAGTTACAGTACTATGCAAAAACTATTCCATGGATCGTGATCTAGGGATTCCTTGCAGCGAAATTCAGATCCTTCTACAGCAAGGGTGAAAAACAGGAAATCTCTTAGACTCCATGTCCTGATTTAACCACCAGCAGTCAGATTGTAGTTTCACGGGTCCACTGATACTACTCTCTGGTATGTGAACCATAACATAGGACTCACTTGGTGGCATGGCATGCTCAGTACAAAAATAATTGGGACAGTCTCAGCACAGTCTAATAACTCAGAAGGGCAGCTCCACCATAAACATCAGTCAAACGCTCTAAATGCAAACACAGTATAAACCTTGTATCGGACCTGATGAAGGAGCCCGTTCAACCCTGAAATGTGTTGTTCATGTTTCAAGGTTCATGTTAAATCAATTTCTCTTATTTTTTTGGTCTTTGGATCGAGCAGCACCACCACTTTTCACACTACTACTTATCATCTCAGCACAATATTACCAACTCACAAATGAACTTACCCATGAACATAGGGTATACTTTCTAAATGCAAACACAGTATAAACTAGTAATATGTTCATATATATCCAAAAGTTTAAGTAATATGATATCCAAAAGTTCATGTGAGGTAATACAATCTTTAAAGGAGCAAACTGTGTGCTCAACTCCGGGTTGCTACAGTATATGGATATCCAAATGAAGCCTTTCAATTCTCCATATTGCCTCTATCTGAAGAAAAGACTCCAGTCACGGTAATCAGTTACAGGTTCCACGCAGGACAAAATGTATTATACTCACATAATTTTCATAATAGACAGCATAAAACAAGTCCAATTCCAAGTACTGCACCGACACAGAGTTTTGCATGGCTCGGCTTGAAGAAGCTATGTGCAGAACTTGGAGTTGAAATCTGTGCTTTGGTCTGATGAGTCCAAATTTGAGATCTTTGGTTCCAACCACCGTGTCTTTGTGCGACGCAGAAAAGGTGAACGGATGGACTCTACATGCCTGGTTCCCACCGTGAAGCATGGAGGAGGAGGTGTGATGGTGTGGGGGTGCTTTGCTGGTGACACTGTTGGGGATTTATTCAAAATTGAAGGCATACTGAACTAGCATGGCTACCACAGCATCTTGCAGCGGCATGCTATTCCATCCGGTTTGCGTTTACTTGGACCATCATTTATTTATCAACAGGACAATGACCCCAAACACACCTCCAGGCTGTGTAAGGGCTATTTGACCAAGAAGGAGAGTGATGGGGTGCTACGCCAGATGACCTGGCCTCCACAGTCACCAGACCTGAACCCAATCGAGATGGTTTGGGGTGAGCTGGACCGCAGAGTGAAGGAAAAAGGGCCAAGAAGTGCTTAGCATCTCTGGGAACTCCTTCAAGACTGTTGGAATACCATTTCAGGTGACTACCTCTTGAAGCTCATCAAGAGAATGCCAAGAGTGTGCAAAGCAGTAATCAAAGCAAAAGGTGGCTACTTTGAAGAACCTAGAATATAATATAAGTTGTTTCACACTTTTTTGTTAAGTATATAATTCCACATGTGTTAATTCATAGTTTTGATGCCTTCAGTGTGAATCTACAATTTTCATAGTCATGAAAATACAGAAAACTCTTTGAATGAGAAGTGTGTCCAAACTTTTGGTCTGTACTGTAGATATAACAATGACCATCAATATTGTCAATATTGATGGTCAATCTTCGGAATAGGTCACCAATATCTAACTGGTTGGGGTCCGACTCCTAGCACCTGTGCCGATCAGCTGTTTAAAGAAACTGCAGCCAGTGAATGCTGCAGCCTTCTCACAGCATACCATGCACAGTGCCATCCATTGTATAGTGGCTGTGCTTGGTACTGCATCCCAGGACCATTCCCTTTTATGAGACTGAGCTGCGCCCGGCCACTTGACCAATGAATATGACGTCACTGGCCTAGAAAGAGTTTGATTGCATTTTGTGCAGTATGTTTGTACTGAACCGTCCAGCTTCTGTCCAGTCATCTGCATGAACACATAGGACACATACTAGACCTGTAATATGTCGCTGTTCATATATGTGACTGGCAGGATACATGCCTACAGGTTTAACTACAGAAAACCATATTTTGCTTCTAAGGATATTTTGTTTCTACCAGGTAGGAAATTATCTCCATTGGATTTAGCTTTAACAACATCAATAGACATTTTTTTATTAAATTAAGAAATTGATTTTATAATTTCAGCCATTATGTTTTTGCATCAATATCATCAGATGACAGAAAATGTAGTTACAGCTTCCTTATTGATCTGAGACATTGTGCTCTAAAGTACTCCTGTGACTGTATTATAAGCCGAAACTTGATTTTCTTCACTGCACCACAATTTTCAGATCACAGGAGATGTGCAGAGACTGCTGAAATGGTTCCAATACATTCTGTCTATATTCATCATAGAGAAATCTGTTTTTCTAAGCAGGTGGCCATCTTCAAGAAGTGGTCTTTTGTATTATTATTATGTAGTATATCTATCTATCTATCTATCTATCTATCTATCTATCTATCTATCTATCTATCTATCCATCGAATGATCAATCAATTGATCACCTACTCAACTGATTTTATTTTTGACTTGTCCACTGACCAAGTCATCATTGATACTGCAACTACTAAACGAATTAAAGGATTTGTCTAAGTGTTTAATACTGATGACTCGTGGTGAGTGAATCGAAGTATCTGAAGTGAACTTCAATCCGAATTTCAGGAAAAATTTGATTTGCCATGAAGCAAAATTTCCTTGTGCTTCGTGGTAACTAGAGATGAGCGAAGTATTGTAAAATTTGACTCGGCTGCTTTGCCGAATTTTGACAATTTTGAAAATTGTCATTTTGACAATGACAGGGAGCAATAATTACGTCCGAGCCCCCCCCCCATCATTGTAACCCTCAGATGCTACATTCATACACGATGGTGGCATCTGATAGCAATAATCCGACTTACAATTAAAAAAAAAAAGAAAAAAAATCATACTCCTCCAAATGGAGCTCACAAAAGGTTGGCCACTGCCATCTTGCTTGAAGATCTGGCGCGAAATCTCTTGGGCCCATGATGATGTAATCACCATCCGGCCTGATGGCGTCATACGTCACCACGCACAGGATTTTGGCCAAGATCTTCAAGCAAGATGGCAGTGGGTGATTTGCTACCGGGAAGCACAAGAAAATTTGGCTTCATGGCAAATCGAATTTATCACTGCTCAAATCAAATGTATCATTGATCACTCTGGGACAGCCATTCCACCATCAAGTGGATGAAGTGAGTACAATTTATTTTTTTTAGCCTCTAATTAACCGCTGAGCAGCTGAATGTGATTCACAGGTGCCACCATCAGCATTGTATGTGGCATCTGAGGGGTTAAATGATGTGGAGGGGGGCCTATCGGTGTTATCCCTGTCATTGCGCCTGCTCCATACAATGAAGTAATTTGTAACTAATCAAATTTCTTGTCAAAATTCGACGAAACTGCTGAATTGAATTTTTGAAAACTTCGCTCATCTCTACTGATGACCTATCCTCAGGATAGATCAGACTCATCAGTATCTGATATGTTGGAGTCCAGCTTCCGACACCCCTTCGATCAGCTGTGTGAAGATACCTTTTCCTAATAAAGTGTTCATCGGTCACGTGGCCTAAGTGCAGCTCAGTCCTATTAAGTAAAGGGAGTTGAACTGCAATACTAAGCACAGCCGCTATAAACTGGACAGTGCTATGCTTGTTGTGCTGTGAGGAGGATTGGCCATAGACCCTACAGGGAAATTTCCTGGTGGGCAGATTCCCCAGGGGACCACCCAAGTCCTCCTCTCTGCCGCTTACCAGATACATAATGAGCTCTCAACAGTAATTAACACTGTGAGATTCAGGTACCCATGTACCCAGCCAACGACCACACATGCCCTCCTGAATTCAATTGCTGTGGCCGCACCTCACCTCCTAAACCCTTGCTACAAAGACAACTGAAGGAGGAGGACAGATGGTAACTACTGATGGCCACCACAGAGGGCCAGCTTTTGGGCAGTATATTGTGCTACACTGTGTTATTTGGTTCTGCTGGAATGGTATTTTGCCCTATGGTATTTTTGGCTCCGGCTACTTGTGTTGCTCCACCTTCTGTTAATTTGGACCCCCCTACAAGATGGAGCCACTTTTAGTTTTTTTTTTTCAAGTGCCACTTTAAGTTCCCAGTCTGCCCCTGGGTGTGGTCTCTTTATTGATCACATACTGATGACCTATCCTGAGGATAGGTCACCAGCATTAAACACTTCAACAACCCCTTTAAATAATGCATGAAAACAGAACAGATCGCATGAGTCCTATGCTACAAAAGGTTTCATAGATAGATAATTCAGAATTATTGGCAGGGGAAGCATTGGACATGCTGGGTTAACCAAAGTGAGAGCACCTCAGTGATATCAGCTGTCCGGAGCTGAGGAATACGCCCACTATGTTGTCCATATGTCCTATTAGTGTCTCAGTAAGGGCTCGTTCACATCTCCGTTAGGGATTCCTGTTGACAGAACTTTGGTTTCCGTCGAGCATAACGGCATCCAGACGGATCCGTTATGCTTTCCCATAGGCTTCTATTATGACGGATCAAAACGGAATGCCTCTTAAAGGTGTCCGTTTTGATGTCCGTCCTAGGGATTCCGTTTCTTTCCGTTATAACGATGTTATAACGGAAAGCCTGAACGGAATCCCTAACGGTGATGTGAATGCAGCCTAAGATAGTTCCCAATTTTGGTAGCAAAGTTTTGGTTTTCTTTATCCTTATTTCCAGAAGCCATAGCTTTTTTCCTTTGATATAGCCCTATGAGGGCTTATTTTTTTAAGGATAAAGTGTAATTTCATTTCATATAATGTATTGGTATACTATTAAAAATAATTTGTTGGAAGGAATTCCATCATTTTTCCTTAGGCTTCATTCTTATGGTGTTCACTAAAACTGACTTGTTAACTTTATTTAAAGGTCAGGACAATTACAACTATTCTGAATTTACATAGTGTTTGTTATGTTTTGCTACTTTAAAAAAAATGAAGAGCCTTTTTTTTTCTTAAATTGCTTTGCATCATCAAATTCTGACACCCATATCTTTTTTGACAGTTGAAGTGTGTTGGTGCTTGCATTTTTGCAGGGTGAAATGTAGTTTATATTGGTATTATTTTGGTGTATATAAGACCTTTTTGATGATTTTTTTTGTTCTGTTTTGCATTTTGCATTGTGCTTTTTTCATGTCATTTACCGTGCTGAACAAATAATGTGATATTGTAATATTTGGACATTTTTGGGTGCAGAGATACCAATTAAGTAAATTTTAGTTATATTTTTAATATCATAAATGGGAAATAAATATTTTTATAAACTTTATTAACCTATTTTGTTACTTTTTTTAATTGCCTCTAAGGGACTTGAGCTTGCGATTACTTGACCTATTGCACAATACATCTGTATTGCAGTGTATTGTACCTCCGATATTATCCTATTAGACCCTGCCCCTGGCAAGGTGTAATGGGAGTACTAAGACGGCAGGTCTGTGGGCCTCTACTAGGCCCCTGGCTATCATGATATCCACACTTGTATTGCAGGAGGAGAATCGGGGAACTATGGGAGTGCCCTCCATCAATCTAACCACTCAGACTCTTTGGTCACTAGCGGTTAAACATACATGATTGTATATAACTCCATACTATAACTGGTTGCAAGAAGGTATCAGCTATATAACATAACTGTCACCAGCCAAGTATGGAGTGGACCCAGCTTCTGAGCCCGCTTTACTGTATGTATTACCTGCATGAGGATACAATACATTAGATTGCATATAATAGCGGTACTCTCCTGTTGTACCGTATAATATGAACAACGCACCATATTGCAGCACATGTGTTATGGAGCAATTGGAATTCTCTGTTCTACTGTACAGGAATGATGGATGAGACTGTATATGAGTACTGACCTGTGTAATAATACTGTAATAATGATTGTGGGAGTATAGTACATATGCCCTCATTTGGAATCAGATGTTAGTATGTGTGTGGGTGTGTATATATATATATATATATATATATATATACCTTATACATTTCGCCATCAGGATGTTTACTGTCAACTCGGAGACCTCATTAGAGCAGACTACATGATTGTATTACATTTAGCTTCTAATTTAAGAGACAATGAAAAAGAATATACTCTCCCTCCTACTGTCTTGAAAGGTTAACCTCTTTGCTACCCTGAATCATTGCTTTCTACGTACGCTAATTAAATCAAATAAGGATAAAAAAGAATTACAGTCTTATAAAAAGATGATGCGCTGACACTAGACAATTCCACGAATGTAAATCTAATAGATGCCAATTATCTGTCTGATGGCTTCTGCTGTGTTTAGTTTTCATTACAATAGCCTGTATTGTTAGGAAACATTTTTGCTTCAATACTGTAAATATGCATAGTATATTGTATTGTACTTCAGTCTATAAGCACTTAAAGCTCAAGTTTAGGCCTCATGCATACAAACTAGTGCCGGCTGTGTCCGTGCTGCGGACAGCAAATTGCTTCCGCATGCGGATCGCGGACCCATTAACTTCAATAGGGTCCACGATCCACATCCGACTGTCCGCACCGCAAAAAAATAGAAAGTTCTATTTTTTTTGTTGTGGAAGCATGGACAAAAACACCACGGAAGCACTCCATAGGTTCCGATCCGGGCCTCCGTTCCGCACTGCATCTCTGGGATTGCAGACCCATTCAAGTGAATGTGTCCGCGATCCGTGATGAGGGGTGCACATGAGGCCTTATATATATATATATATATATATATATCTACATGGGAGTAGCTACAAGGGGTGCAGAGGTAGCAGTCACTACCAGGCCCAGGAGCCTGAGGGGGCCCAAAGTTTCTTCTGCTGCATAAGAAGACACCGGTATTAAAGAAAGTACACGCTGCAGTTTTTTTTCGGTCGCCTCTCAGAATTTTTGCCGTGCTACGGCTGGACTTCCAGCCCATACACATTATAGTGAATGTGGCCGGAGCGAACTTCTGACGACACACATTGGCTAGTGTTAGTTCCGATCCGGCAGGCTACTACACTGCCAGAACAGCCTGCCAGATCCTGCTTGCACAAGTTTGATGGTTGCCTAAAATGTGCCAAGTTTTAGCTCCAAAAAATGTCTCAAAACAGCCTCCTATTCATTTCAATGGGAAGCAGCATTTGCTTTTTTTTTACACATGGAAAAAGGAAGCAGCATGCACTATCTTGGCGCAGAATATCAGCTCTGACTCTCCCTTTAAAATTAATGGAAAGCATAAAAAACAGCTCCATGCAAGTCCTTGCATTTTTTTTGTGCGTTTTCTGTGCGTCTGTTGAAGCAGATCCATGTCAAAAACTTGAAGCTGAAAATGCAGTTTTGTACTGAAGTTAACACCAATTGGGTAAAAAAAAGACACATAAAAAATGCATCAAAAAACACCAAGAAGAGCAAGAAACTTTTGTTTTTTCACTATGAAAAAATATACAGATTCAGTGTTGATTTTTTAAAGTGTGTTTTTCAAAATCAGTCGTGTGAACATGCCCTTAAAGTGTTTAAGAGTAGTGGCATAAAAAGGTCGCAAATTATGTCAGATGTCGTAATTCCTCAATAATTTGTGACTTTTCACTTGTTTCGCCACTTAATAAAGCAACCTCCCTATCCAGCTGTTTGCATAGACACATAGCTGTGGTTGACCTGATTAAAACATGGCTTTTCTTTTGTTAATCTGAGGCTCTGTTACCGAGTTATGATACTTTTTGCTAATATGCAAATTAGGCCTTTGGTGCAATGAGGGTATCACCATTCTCTTGTTTCACCCAAGCTCCACTCCTTTCGAAAGCTCTCCTCGGCTGCTTTGATTGACAGGGACCAGGCAGTGGGGAAGCAGCCAAGGAGGGGTCGAACTCAGAAAGGAGCAGAGCTTGTGTGTAACAAGAGCAATGGTGATGCCATCATTGCACCAAAGGCTTAATTTGCATATTAAGAAAAAGTATCATAAATCGGGAACACAGTCTCAGATCAACAAAACAAAAACAGCGTTTTAATTGAGCCACAGCTATGTATCTATGCAAACAGCTGGATAGGGAGGTCACTGGTGACAAATTCCCTTTAAAATAGCGAAAGAAATGCAGCTTAGTAGAAAAAAGATAGTAACATGTAATGAGTTTCATAAGTTGATAAAGGGATAAAGTGCCAAAAAACTCTGTAAAGGCTCATGCAGACAAATGTATGTACGTGCACCAACCGTAGGGCAGCAGGACCCATTCACTTGAATATGGTCAGCGATCCACATCCAACTGTCCGCACCGCAAAAAAGAAGTGCATGTAGAGGCACTTCTTTGCATGCGGAGGTATGGACAGAAAACCCATGGACGCACTCCGTAGTGCTTCCATGTGCTTCTGATCCGTGCCTCTGTTCTGCACCGTATCTCCCAGATTGCGGTGCCTTTAGGGCTCATGCACACAGCCATTGCCCAGCCTTGGCCATATTGCGGCCCGCATGTGGCGGGTCCGCAATAAACAGGCCCCAGCTGTGTGCACCCTGCATCACGGAACTATTCATTTGAATGGGTCCGCAATCCCGGAGGTGTGCTGTGGTGTGGAATGGAGGCATGGATAGGAACCCCACGGAAGCACTACGGAGTCCTTCCGTGGTGCTTCTGTTCGTGCCTCAGCAACGCAAAAAAATAGAACTTTTTCTATTTTTTTGCAGTGCGGACAGTCGGATGCAGATCGTTGGACCCCATTAAAGTGCATGGGTCCGCGATCCACATGCGGAAGCCCCATGGTCAGTGCCCATGCATTGCGGACCGCAATTGCTGTCGTTCGTGTGAACGAGCCCTTAAAATGTATGTGTGACATGGCATAAAGTGGCATGGACAACATGGTGACCTCAAAACCTGACCACAGTGTAGACTAAATGAAGCATCATTGAAAAATAAATATTTGACGACTGCAGCATAGGTCATTAACTAAATCTGCTGGAAAAAAAGAAACATAAACTTGCGCTCAATCTTCCAACATACCAAACATTTACGGCTGACAGAAAATTGGCATGAACATCACTTATATGTTCACAGGGCATTTGGCACTGGTTCCATCAGTCCGTCCAGAGCAATTTGCTAAGAAACATGTCTGTCATTTACAAGGACATATTTTTTTTAGTAGAAGATAACAAAAGGAAAATCATCAAGTAGCATTTTAGTAAAAAGATGCATCTTCTCTGTAGGAGCTCCAGACTGAAATGAATCCAATGTCCTGCAATAGGATTCCTGGCGAGGTGCCTAGCATGTCCTGCTATAGTACATTTATCCACAGTGATTAGATTAGAAATTATTAATAGGGGTCTACGGAGTAGTGCTAAGGGTCATCTAGAGTTTAATTCTGCTCTCGGATAACTTTGTTTTATTTGATGGAATTGTGATGGTCGGGGTTTCGTATGTTTATAGGAAACAATATACTCAGTAATGAACCCATGCATGCAATGCCAAGGTCAGAAAACCTATTGTGCTGCAAGATTGAAGTCCACACAATTGTGTTAATTAAAAAACACTGATTTGACTTTGCCTGGTAATGAAGTACATACGAGAATTGACTAGCAAAGTGCTGAGGATGTATTCCTCAATACCAATAAATGAGCCTGGGGAAAAGGTGTTCTGGGCAACGCTGAGATTTTTCTTGAAGTCACTGTACAAGGTCTGCTACAGTACCTTATCTACTGTGACATGGATGGATATTCCTATGGCTATACCTACCCAGAGGTGAAAAATTTACATGGTGCTACACACAGTATAAGGCCCCATTCACACGACCATATGTACATTTCCGCATCTTATCCGCATTTTTTCGGATAAGACGCGGAACCATACAGACCCATTCATTTTTCCATAGGAGAAAAAAAATGAAACATTACGGAAGTTCACCCGCAAAAAAAATGAAACATGTCCTATACTTGGCCGTAAAATCACGTCCTTAGCCCCATTAAAGTCAATGGGTCCGCAAAAATGCGGAACACTACGGAAGACTTTCCGTATGTCTTCCGTTCTGTTTTTATACGGATCACGGAATACATACGGTCATGTGAATGGGGCCTAAAATGTGCAACTGGTGTTCATTAAAGTTCAAAATCACCTATGGTTACTCATCATAAATTGATGAAATTCTCCTGGGTTTGTATATTGATGGTCTATCGTTAAAGGCTACGTACATCTTTGGATGCATTTTTTTAATGATTGTATGTTACTCATTTTTGGCAAAAAATCATTTTCATAATTGGCCTTTATTAAAAATATTGAGCTATTCTGTCATAAAGGGTTAACTGTTTTTCCAGTTGTGTGAATAGTACTTTCACTTTCACTTTGTGCCGGTCATCTAATAAACCTCCAATAAGAGGTCATAAAAAATTATTTAAGCCACATTCTTATTGGTAAGATGAGACCTGAGCTATAACAAGTTTTTAGGAGGTCAGAGATCAGAGATAAGGAGTCTGTCTGCTCCTCAGATGACGGAAAAGACAGAAAATCCAAAGGGTGCTATAGAGAATGTCAGCTCTCTAAAGGAAAAAGGAAGCCATATTTTTAATAAAGACCAATTAAAAAATATTTAAAAAAAATGCCCCCAAAGGTGTACACATCCTTTAAGATAGGCCATACTTATCAGATCAATAGAAGTCTGACTCCCAAATTAGCTATTCTGCAATTGCTCCGGCCCTGGAAATAAGAACAGGAATAAGAAAAGCACTGCCGTAACCAGCTCCATCTATTAGGGCTCATGCTCATGACCATATGTTCGGTCCACATCCAAGATTTGTCCGTATCCATACGTTCATTCCGCAGTTCCCCAAAAAATATCCTACTCCGATATCCTACTCTTGTCTGACAAGGATACAACATTGAAAAAATGGTGGAATGCACATGGCTGAGATTGGTGTTTTACGGATCCGCGCTTTACAGACAGTATAATGGATATGGTCATATGCATGAGCCCTTACAAAGTGGACAAAGCTGTATGGCACAGATGATTGGCAGGGGTGCTGGGAGCTGGACACCCACTGATTTGATATTGATCAATATAAAAAATAAAAAAAAACTTTAAGGGTGCCTTCACAAGCGGATAATTTTGTTTCAGAAATTTCTGCAACTGAAAATTAGTTCCATTCATCTGAATGAGGCTTGCAAAAATCCATATGCTTGCAGCCCCAAAAAAATCCTATACAGATGAATGGAACTGATTGTCAGTCATAGAAAGTTCTGCATGTGAAGGTACTCTAAGGATGCTTTCACATGTAGCAGTTATTGTTGCAGAAAATTTTCTGCGACTGGAAATCAGTTCCATTCATCTGAATGGGGCTTGCAGAAATCCATTTGCTTCCCACCAAAACAACTCTATTCAAGCCGATTTTCAGTCTCAGAACATTTTATACTATAAAACCTGCATTGCATGAAGGCACCCTAAGGTCTCATTCACAATTCAGCATTTGATAAGTGTTTTTTATTGTTTTGTTTTTTAAGCCCAAACAAGGAGTGAGTCCTAAACTCAGCAAACATATAATGGGCACATAGGGGGACATCTATCAAATCAGATATGTCAGTTTTGTGGCTGAGACATTTGGTCAATTTTTGCCACATTTGGCGCTCCTCGCCACTTTTCTAAGTCGTCTATGTTTAAGAGAGGAAAGTGATATTAGTCCTGGAATATGGGTCATCTACTATATGTGACTTTTGCACAACCACTCCAGGCAATCCACTGGTCTACTTTTGCACATAAAGGTTTAAACTACATTGCTCTCACTCCAAATCTATTTTTAAAGTGCACCACTTCAGAAATTTGGTACATGCACACAGAGCAAGGCAAGACTTAAAACTGAAAAAAACAGCCACAAATGATAAATGTCTTGAATTCACTTGTAATGCCACAGTACAGTACATTGTTTTACCAAACCTCATTCTAAGGGCTCATGCACACGAACGTGTGTGGTCAGTGCCCGTGCTGTGGACCGGCAATTTGCAGTCCACAATGCACGGGCACTAACTGTGGGGCCGCCGCATTTGGAGTGAATGGGTCCGCGATCCGCACCGCAAAAAAGTAGTACATGCACTACTTTTTTGCAGTGCAGAGGCATGGCCAGAAACACCACGGAAGCACACCGTAGTGCTTCCGTGGTGTTCCGATCTGTGCCCCCGTTCCGCATCTCCATGATTGCGGATCCATTGAAGTGAATGGGTCCGAGATTCGTGATGCAGGCTGCAAACGGCCGGTACCTGTGTATTGCGGTCCTGGCGTATGCGGGCTGCAATATGGCCACGGGCTGGCAACGGCTGTGTGCATGAGCCCTTAAAGTAAATAAAAAAAAAATCTGCAACAGATTCAAGAAATGCAGCAGGTTTTCTCCATCGCATTTAGCAATGAGGATAAATTTGCTCCAAAATCCATATGTGATGTGAATATGAGTATAAGCTTGTCAAACAGCATGATATTTACATGATCTGGAGAACTGGCTGATGAAATTGCATGGATATAAATTCTCTAACATGCAGATATTATCAAACGTAACTCACTTTACAGGCAGGAGTGATCCATTAATGGAGGAAGGATAACTCTGGGAACCCACATCAGCAGGTCAAGGCATTATTACAATAGAAAACACAGAGGGTGACTGACCTAAAAAATGCATAAGATTTCTGGTACAAAAAGTGGAGTTATGAACAAATGGAAAGCTGGAAACATACTTGACTGAATGCTACTACATATTGTTGTATGTAAAGCTAAGGTCTACTCATGGCTCTCACTTCCTTCAGTCTATTTCCATAATCTTTTTGACCGAAAGACATTAGTGTTGAGGTTGAAATTGACCCCTATTGATTTAAATCGGATAGTGTGTTGATAAAAAAAAATGCATCAGTTATGATTCTACTCATTAGATAAAAAGCAATGAATGTCAAGGATATGACTTCAACCCTCATACCATCAAACTCAATGTTCAAAAGGATGAATGGAAAATTTAATGATTTCAATAATTGCAGAACTTTAGTTTTAGTTTTAGCTTAGGACAACCATAGCAATGCACAGACTACTGGAAAAAAAGGGCTCATGCACACGGATCAGTCCCAAGTCGAGATGTTTGCCATGTATGGCAAAAAACAAACACTGTATGAAAACATAGGGGCAGATGGTAGGCAATATGATGGTTTGGCCTGTTTGGCCAAATGGGAAAAAAAAAGATCTTCATACAAAAAAAAGGAAGGTCAAATCCAGAACTGACTCTAATAAACTTTTTGTGCCATGGGGTATTAGTTAAAATTTTTCTACCAAAATCCATAAAACGATATTTTGAGGAAAGATAAACACTAACCAAAATGTATTTTACTCAAACTAGTTAGGCTGAGTTCACATCACTGTGTAGCCTTCCATTCTTCTGATCCATCAAAAGAAGCAAAAATAAATAAATAAATAAATAGGATCCTGTAAAAAAAAAAAACAGATCCTGTTGCATCAGTTTCAGCCTTTTCTACCTGAGATCTGTTTTTTTTAGACGGGGAGAAAAATCTGTCTAAAAAAAATGTGTGTGGTTCACTCTTATTCACTTTGGGGGCCCCGTTCTGGTTATAGGAGCTGGATTCAGAGGTGGGACTGCACCTATCGAACATTGGTGACATATCCTTGGGATATGACACCAACGTCTCTGATGAGACAACTCCTTTATTGTTTACGGTATAGGTTTACAGTTGTCAATCATATTAATATATCCTAAACTGTAGCACATAGTATTACCAAGGGGAAGCTTTCATTGGAACCATCACTAGGCAGCAGTGAATCTCCTCGGTGAGTCAAGAGCACAATCTACCATGCAGAAAAAAGGATCATTACAAGTCTAATTGGATTGTAGAGGAGACATGATTAACTAAACATTATCTAAGCAGCCCCTCTGGTCTTTACCCACTAACCCCTATACAGAGTTCTAGACTCTGCTGTAGGGAAACCACCAGGCCACTACCTCTTGGAGTAGTCTCTGTTAAGTGGCTGCCTACCCTAGGGGATCATGAGACACTAGTGTGTAGCACCTAAGGATCAGGCAAAATGCAGTCAGGAAACAAGCTAAGGTGAGGATAAGCAGTATGTTCCAGTAAACAGTCTGAAGGTCAAGGTGGGCAGCACAGGGTTAAAATTAGGAACAGTCAGGGGTCAGGTCAAACAGACAAGGATTGAATTGGTAAACAGGCAGAGATCGGTACCAAAGCACGCAAACAAGACAATGGAGCACCCTTGCAAGAAACTAGCTACCTAGAACCTATTGTTCAGGCACCCTCCCAAAAGGGAAGGTGCCTTGAACACCCTGAAGTGGCCAGCCATAGGCTAGAGGTAATTAAGATGTGCACCATGAGTGCTGGAGAGGGCGCTCGGGGGCTCCCTATTGGCAGTCAGAGGCAAAGCAAGCTAGAGTCTCAGCCTGTATGGAGTAGACAAAGCAGCACTGCTCCGGCAGCCAGGACCACCCGGAGGAAGAATCAAGAAGCCCGCAGTCATGGGCCACGAAGAGAGACAGCAGGGGAGAGCAAGTAAGCGCTCCAGCAGCTGTACCCAATAGAAGGAGTGAGGCAGCAGGTACAGAGTGCCAGTATAGCAGCTCTTTCATTATAAGATGGCCGCGGCGGCCTCTTCACGGTGAAATGGATAAGGTATGTATTTTTTTCTGCTTTTACCAGCATTTCAGGGAAAATTGATTTGTTACCACGAAATTTGGCTTTGCGGTGAATTGAATTTTCCCTGAAATTCGGATCGAAGTAAACCTTGGATACTTCAATTCGCTCAACTATATATATATATATATATATATATATATGTACACACATAAATACTCGCTACTGTTGTCGCACATTTATTTTGAGATTGTTAAGAAGGGAGGTTATTATTGTTATTAAATGACTAAATCTACATTCAATTTAGCAAAGATCTCTAGTAGAAAATATAATTAATAGTAAAACTAGTTTGATTCACTTCCCATATTACATCCTACGTGTAATTCCCTCTGTATACACAGTACATACCTGAAAAATCTTTCCAGTGCCAGTAACCCAGAGCCAATTAATGAAAGGAAGTCGGTGCTCAATGTGTTTTGTAATAAGTGCCAGATGATTAGGAAGCTGGAGGCATCGCCTATATCTAAGCACATCAGTGCAAGTCATCAGGTGGCAAATTCACCAAGGAGTTTGGAACCAGATGTTTAATGCAATTACAGTTCATTATCGTGTTTGCCTTTTTTTTTCATTAGAACATTGCTGAGACTAATGGAATTATATAATTTGGTCAATACAAACAGGTAAAAAAAATAGGAATACACCGCTGAATAGCATTAAAAAGCCACATTTAAATACTTCATGTAATAGAGGACACAGGGTACGTTACTGTTCCTATATAGCTCTCAAAAAGACTTGTCCCCACTCCTGACATGTCAGCTTTGGTAACTACCTTCATCCTCCATGCAATTACAATCCTGGATTCTTATGACACAATGGTTCCTTTTTTATTTCTACTAGAAGTTATTAATGAATTGCCAGCAGTGTGCAATAAAGTTCTGTATGAATGTTACCAGTTGGGGGTGTATCAATGTGACACCGGCAGCCCTGATGGGTAACCATCTGGACCTTCATTGTATACTAACGGCAATTCATTCATAAACTTCTATGAATAACAGAGGAAGGCATAGAGCCATAAGAATAGATGCTCCAGAATTGTTATTACATGGTGAATGCAAGTAGTTACTAAAACTCACATGTCATGAGAGGTTTCATGTCCTCTTTAAAATTTAACCCCTTCCCGACCAGCGTCGTACATGTACGGCGCTGGCTGGGACTTTAAAGATGGCGTCTGCTCCTGCACGGAGGGGGCGTGATGGCCGCGGGTGACCTGCATATCTCGCTAGCAGGCACCCGCGGCTAACGTCCACGACCGGCAGTAATGCAGATCATGGACATTTAACCCCTTGGGTGCCGTGGTCAAGCCTGCTGCATAGGCTTTCCTTTGGAGCCCTTGCCTGTAATAGGGCTCCATAGGAAAGCACTAAAATCATCATAGACTCTAATGTAAGTGCATTGGAGTCTATGATATAAGCAATCAAATGATTGCTTCCTATAGTTCCCTATGGGAACTATAAAAAAGTGTAAAAATAAAACAAATTTTTTTTAAAAAATAAAAAAAAACTTAAAAGTTCAAATCAACGCCCTTTCCCAAAAATAAAAATAAAAGTAAAAAATTAAAAAATACACATCATGGGTATCGCCGTGTGCGAAAACGCCCATATTATAAAAATATTTAAAAAATATTTCCCATACGGAAAAAAGTGAAACGGAAAAAGCGTCAAAATGGCAGATTCGACATTTTTTGTCAACTTTTTTTTTAAATTAAATAAAAAGTTCAGATCGCCCTGCAAAAAATGAGCCCCCATACAGCTCCATACACATAAATACCAAAAAGTTATAGGGGTCAAGACCTGGGGAGAAAAAAAAATGTCCAACTTTATAATTTTTTTATCACTATCAAAATGCAAGAAAAACTATACATATTAGGTATCGCCGGATTCGTACTGACCAGTAGAATAAAAGTAACTGGTCAGTTTTAACGCACATCGAACACCATAAATTAAAAAAAACCTGTAAAACTGTAACGGAATTGCGTTTTTTTGCAATTTCACGATTTGGAATTTTTTTCCCGCTTTCCACTACATCATATGCCATAGTAAATGGTGGCGTTGGAAAGTACAACTTGTCCCGCAAATTTTTTTTATCAATGTCCGCAGCATGGCAGAAGATTTATACTTACCTGTTCCTTTCCATCAATGGTCCTCTGCTCTGCCTCAACTCTCTCCATCTTCCAGTCCTGGCGCTGTTTACATTTGGATGGTTATGGCATGGTCACATCACCATTAAAGCCAGTCATTGGCTGCAGCAGTGCAGGTAACCATGCCCATGGCCAGCTGGATGTAAACAGTGCGGGGATCGGAAGATGGAGACAGTGGAGGACCATCGCAGCATGGAGCAGGTAAGTATGAATCTTCTTTTTCAGGAGACAGGCTGCGGGCATTACATGAAACATAATTATTAATGGAAAACCCCTTTGTTGGAGACCCCATGGGATGTGTCCCTTGTGGTCTTCTCATAATCCAGCCCTGCACATACCTACTAGAGATGAGCGAAATGACTTTGGATGCTACATCTGAAGTTGCTTCGCTAAAAATTTGTTATAATGCTGTACGGAGATCCTTCCGATGAGGTGAAGTCCGTTATTCACGAAGTCACACACACACACGACATTGTTGAATAACTTCTGTAATTGATTATTACAGTGAAAAACCTTGGAGCCGAACTCGGCTTCAGTTCCAAAGTACCACTCCATACCAAAGCCGAGTTTGGTTCCAAGTTTTGAAGTGGTTTTTCACTGTAGTAATTAGAGATGAGCGAGCAGTGCTCGTTATGAGCACTGTAGCGCTCGGCTCCTCTGCGCAATGCTCGCAGGCATTGCTGATCCATCCTCAACTGCATGTAAGTGAATGGGGACGGATCGGTTTGTTATGACACTCATACCAAACGGATCCATCCTCCTCACCCGACTGAAAGTCAGTGGGGACGGATCCGTTTGGTATGAGTGTCATAACAAACCGATCCGTCCCCATTCACTTACATGCAGTTGAGGATGGATCCGCAATGCCTGCGAGCATTGCGCAGAGGAGCCGAGCGCTACAGTGCTCGTAACGAGCACTGCTCGCTCATCTCTAGTAGTAATCAATTATTGAAGTTATTGAACAAAGTCTTGAATTTTTTTGCGAAATGGCTTCGGATGTAGCATCCAAAGCTCGCTTCTTTCATCTCTAAAACTTACCATCCAGGATGGAGGTGACTGCTTAATATTACAACTGCATATAGATAGAGCTTCTCTATGGTAGCACTATTGGGCAAGGAGGACAAAGCATGGGCAATTCTGCATGTAACAGTATGGTCTTTTTGGTCTCCTTTTGAATTAAAACATAGTTGGGGGAAAGGGGGATTTATCATCCATGCAGGTCATTTTTGTTCTGTTCTGTTATAGGAGCTGAACAATGAAGATCATGGAGGTGCATATCCAGCACATAACAGCACCTTACGGATCTCATTGACTATTATGGGGTCCATCAAGTTTTCGTCATGGGGCCAGGCATTTTACTGGACAAAATTGTGCGTTTTTGCCTAGATAAAGTATGTGGTGAAGGCTCCAGGGGCGGATTGGGAACTTAAAGTGGCCCTGGAAAAAATACTAAAAGTGGCTCCATTTTGTAGTTGGGTCCAAATTGATGGAAAGCAGGGCCAGCAATACCATATTGTGGCACATTATACCACCCAAATAGAGCCAAATACCACAGTACATCACAAAATACTGCCAGCAGCACAAAATACATCCCCAAAACGTCAACTGGCTGCCCATGAGGAGGACCCGGGCGGTCCCCTGGGCATCGGCCCACCGGGAAATTTCCCTGTAAGGTCTATGGCCAATCCGCCCCTGGAAGGCTCCCAGTGGAGTGCAATGCAGATGGGAACATAGCATATATGAAAATCTTTCATAATTTTAGCTGTTGGCGAAATGATAACTATTGCTTCCGAGTTCCAAATAAGTGTTTACGGTTGGAGGGACAGCGGGATAAGTCGCTGCCCATTGCCATTCACAAAGATTCTTTCTATCAGTAACAGCCATAATGCGAGAAAGGTTATTAGACAAACCCATATCACTTCTCAAAAAAAGTCTTGAAGACGAGAGTGAGAAGATCAAATTATGGAGGACGCTAATGCAGGAGGGTAGAGATGAAGGAGATATGTAGGGAGCAGACGCACTGTGGAGAGCTTTGTGAATTTGAATTGTATTTGGTGGTGGACAGGCAACCAGTGAAGTGACTGGCACAGGATAGAGGCATCGGTGTAGTGGGTGGACAGGTGAGCCTGGCTGCTGTATTTAGGACAAACTGAAAGTTTAATGAGGGGAACACCAATTAATAATGAGTTACAGTACAAGAGTCAAGGCGGGAATGAATCAAAGTGGGAATGTTCTTGAGAGGCAGATGATGATGCAATAGTTGGTCGGCACTCCTGGAAGATGCTGTTGGTACTCAGTGGTAGATAGACGATAGATCAACAGGGACCACAGCACTCAATTATTTGTTATATGCCAATATAACAAATAATTGAGTGTAATATATGTTATATGTTATTATGTAGCAGGACTTCAGGGATGGATGCCACCGGCATCCATCCCTGAAGACCTGCTACATAATACTAAGTGTGACTTTGTACAAAATTTTGGATGGAGAAATAACATTTCCGGATATAACAAATAATTGAGTGCCATGGTCCCTGTTGATCTTCAGGGACAGACAACATGAACATGCAAGTGATTTAATATGGAAAAGATCTCTATCATGGTTCATTTGGTGTCTAATAAGGTGGTGCTTTGGACCATTATAATCAACACATATAAACAAATTAAGGAGCTTTAGCAGACATAACTACATTGTCAACAGTTCCTTAACCCCTTCAAGACACAGCCAGTTTTCACCTTAAGGACCAAGCTACATTTTTCAAATCTGACATTTTTTAAATCTGTTTCACTTTATGTGGTAATAATTCTAGAAAACTTTTACTTATCTAAGCGATTCTGAGATTGTTTTCTCGTGACATATTGTACTTTAAGTTAGTGGTGAATTTGAGTCAATATGTTTCACCTTTATTTATAAGGGGTTAAATCATGTGATATTTTTATAGAGCAGGTTTTTACGGACGTGGCAATACCTACTGTCTACTTTTTTAATGTATGTTAGTTTTACACAATAAAAGCATTTAAAAAAAAAAAAAAAATCATATTTTGGCATCTCCATTTTCCGAAAGCTATATATATATTTTTTTGGGGCGATTATCCTGTAAGGGCTCATTTTTTGCAGGAAGAGATGACGGTTTGATTGGACTTTTGGGGTGTGTATGACTTTTTGATACAATGCCTTGCGAAAGTATTTTTCAACCTTTTGCCACATTTCAGTCTTCAAACAAAAAGATATAACATTTTAAATTTTTGGTGAACAATCAACAAGTGGGTCACAATTGTGAAGTGGAACAAAATTTATTGGATCATTTAAACTTTTTTTTGTAATAATAAAACTGAAAAGTTGGGCGTGCAAAATTATTCGGCCCATTTACTTTCAGTTCAGAAAACTCACTCCAGAAGTTCATTGAGGATCCCTGAATGATCCAATGTTGTCCTAAATGACTGATGAAGATAAATAGAATCCACCTGTGTGTGATCAAGTCTGCGTATAAATGCGCCTGCTCTGTGATAGTCTCAGGGTTCTGTTTAAAGGACAGAGAACATCATGAAGACCAAGGAACTCACCAGATAGGTGCGTGATACTGTTGTGGAGAAGTTTAAAGCCGGATTTGGATACCAAAAGATTTCCCAAGCTTTAAACATCCCAAGGAGCACTGTGCAAGCGATCATATTGAAATGGAAGGAGTATCAGACCACTGCAAATCTACCAAGACCCGACCGTCCCTCTAAACTTTCATCTCAAACCAGGAGAAGACTGATCAGAGATGCAGCCAAGAAGCCCATGATCACTCTGGATGAACTGCAGAGATCTACAGCTGATGTGGGAGAGTCTGTCCATAGGACAACAATCAGTCGAACTCTTCACAAATCCTGCCTTCAAGGAAGTGGCAAGAAGAAAGCCATTTCTCAAAGATATCCATAAAAAGTCTTGTTTACAGTTTGCCACAAGCCACCTGGGAGACACAACAAACATGTGGAAGAAGGTGCTCTGGTCAGATGAAACCAAAATCCAACTTTTTGGAAACAATGCAAAGCGATATGTTTGGCATAAAAGCAACACAGCTCATCACCCTGAACACACCATCCCCACTGTCAAACATGGTGGTGGCAGCATCATGGTTTGGGCTTGCTTTTCTTCAGCAGGGACAGGGAAGATAGTTAAAATTGATGGGAAGATGGATGGAGCCAAATACAGGACCATTCTGGATAAAAACCTGTTGGAGTCTGCAAAAGACCTGAGACTAGGACGGAGATTTATCTTCCAACAAGACAATGATCCCAAACATAAAGCAAAATCTACAATGGAATGGTTCAAAAATAAACATATCCAGGTCTTAGAATGGAAAAGTCCAGACCTGAATCCAATTGAGAATATGTGGAAAGAGCTGAAAACTGCTGTTCACAAATGCTCTCCATCCAACCTCAAAGAGCTTGAGCTGTTTTGCAAGGAAGAATGGGCAAGAATTTCAGTCTCTAGATGTGCAAAACTGATAGAGACTTACCCCAAGCGACTTGCAGCTGTAATCGCAGCAAAAGGTGGCGCAACAAAGTATTAATGCAAGGAGGCCGAATAATTTTGCACGCCCCACTTTTCAGTTTTATTATTACAAAAAAAGTTTAAATGATCCAATAAATTTCGTTCCACTTTACAATTGTGACCCACTTGTTGTTGATTCTTCACCAAAAATTTTAAATGTTATATCTTTTTGTTTGAAGCCTGAAATATGGCAAAAGGTTGAAAAGTTCCAGGTAGCCGAATACTTTCGCAAGGCACTGTAGCTTGTTATAACAGTTTTTGTAATGAAAGGTGACAAAAAATGGCATTTTTTGCACAGTTTTTATTTTTATTTTTTTATGGTGTTCACTTTAGGGGGTAAGTCATTTAATATTTTTATAGAGGAAGTCATTACGGATGTGGACATACCTAATATGTCTATTTTTTTACATTTATTTCAGTTTCACACAATAAAAGCTTTTTTGAAGAAAACAAAATCATGTTTTAGTGTCTCCATTTTTTGAAAGCCATATTTTTTTTATCTTTTGGGCGCTTGTCTTAGGTAGGGTCTCATTTCTTGCGGGAAGAGATGACGGTCTGAGTGATACTATTTTGGGGTACATATGGTGTTTTGATTGCTTAGAATTGGAGATGAGCGAATCATTGAAAAAATTATTTGTCGAACATTCGCCGAACTTTTCCTAAAATTCGTGTATTCTACGAATAGATTCGTTGTATTTGCGT
The DNA here is from genome assembly GCA_900303285.1 of Rhinella marina. Classification (NCBI taxonomy): domain Eukaryota; kingdom Metazoa; phylum Chordata; class Amphibia; order Anura; family Bufonidae; genus Rhinella; species Rhinella marina. The sequence goes on from ONZH01007773.1 coordinate 51,670, forward strand.
ACAAAATATACGTTATTATGTGCTATTAGTGAACATTCGATCACTAATAACGATTGTTCATTTACAAAATGTACGCAACTTCTTAGAAGACGTAAGCATGAGCGTACAAATAGCTTACGAATCTCAGCGTGCTATTGTCTAAGCGATTACGTAATACGCAGGCACATACGAGGAGAGGCCGCGGCGTGCACTCCTCAGAGGCAGAGCGAATATTCAAGACACATATATGGTAAATAGTGCAAATACATTATTATAAGTATAATATAAACATTTTAAATATCACCTACCTAGTATGCTCACGGACATGTTTAAGTCTCTTTTCTTCTGACGTTTGTCATAGAACTGGAGCAGAGTCCCAAACTCAGTCTCAATTTGTAATCCACATAGGCAAAATTGTAATCCAAATGGGTAAAAAAATAGCAACAAAGGTTCCCTTTAAAAAAACCTCTTTCGAGGGGCTCCCCAAATAACCTGAAAAGGGGGAAAAAAGGGATGAGGCGCACGTATGCGCAACTTGGATAAAAAAACTTTTTTTTGATGGGGGGAGTCCTAACAATCCATGGCCATCTGGGTGAGGACAAACGCGGGGCAACAAAACTAAAAACAAGGGCCAACTAGTGCGCACCCTTCAGGATAAGTCCATGTTGTGGCTACCATAAAAACTGCTGGAATTACTTAAAGGCCAGAAGGTCCTCCTCACTGCTGCTGGAGCTAAAGGACATGAGAGGGCGCTCCTGCCTCATCATGAAAGCGGCCCTGGCTGCGGCAGCAGACCCCCGCCGACCTCTCCAGATCCTCCTGCCGGCATACCAGGTGACAGACTCTCCGGCTGTAACGGTAATGGTAACGGTCTTCCATGAGCGGCGGACTGTGCGGCCTGCAACTGCCATGGGCATGGCAGTTGGTAGTGGTACTGTGCCACAGTTGGATGGTGCACGAAAGTGTTCGTGGTCATCTGTCCCACATGAAGGATCGGTGGTATCGGTGTCGGCAAATCAGGAATCAGGGGTTCCGGCTGATCCTGACCTTGGGATTTCTCTTCAAATTTCAAGGTCTCAAGGTCACAAGCCTCTTCTGCGGCCTGGGCCTCCTCACTCCAGTCTTCCGGGGGCGCTGCAGGAGTAGGTGGTCGCTTTAAGATTTTCACCCCACTAGCAAAGGGGCCTTGGAGGCTCTTCATGGGGGTATACTCCACGTAATCACCTGCGTGGAGTTTGTTGAGTACGGGCGGAAGATACAGCCGCTTAACCGAACGGCGGTTAACATATAATTCCTCTGCCGTCTCCTCATCGCCGATGAAACCGACTCCCTGCTCCACGCTCAACCAAATAACAGTTCCCCTTCGGCGCTCCAGCTTAGGGTCACCGGACCATGGGTGCTCCAAAACTTGCACCACCCACTCCTCCACCAGCTTTTTATATTCCCAGAGGGTCTGGGCGTTCCGGGTGACAGCCTCAGGGACCATCAAATTCTGGCATAAGGAGTAGTCCTTGCGCGGCGGAGCAGGAACTCCTGCCGCCTCCGCCTTGTCAGCCAGTGGAGTCACCACCTCAGCAGGCACCTCATCCGACTTCCTGTTGAGTTGTGAGAGATAGATCTCCGGTTCCTTCTCCTCATATGGGTCGTCTGCCCACAACATGCTTCCCCAGTCAGGACCTTGCTGTCTCGCTGCCATCTTACTCTGCTGACTTTCCACGTCTTCCTCGCCCGCAGGAGAAGTGGGCGGAACTACCAGGGCGGAGTCTGCATCGCTGAATAGAGTTCGTACGCAACAGCGTGTAGAGTAACTACCAGGGAGGAGTCTGCGCAACAGCGTGTAGAGTAACTAAATTATACGTAGAATAGCGTATAATTTAGCGGACAAACTACGTAGTGATGCGTACAAAAGCGAAGCGAATCACCTAATATTCGGATTCGCTTTGCAGCTGAAAAATTCCAAGATGCGATACGAATCAACGAATCGCTTCGCTCATCTCTACTTAGAATTACACTTTTTGTGATGTATGGTGACAAAAAAAATTACATTTTTGGTATTTTTTTTATTTATTTTTTTTACGGTGTTCACCTGAGGGGTTAGGTTATGTGATATTTTTAAATCACAAAAAAGTTATTAAGGCCTTTTCAGGTCCAGTTATTAAATATATGGCCACATCAACACTGAATCCAGAGCCAGCCGGATGTAAACAGCAGAAGACGGAGGTTTATTTTGCAATATTATTTTAGGTCCTTGTTCACACATAGTCTGACTTTTTATGGAGGTTAAGGAGTTAATTTGGGTGTGGTTTGAATTTTCCAATGCCAAACACACTTACTGGGCGTGTCCCCTCCCACTTTTTCTGCTATAAACTAGTTGGATCAAATTGCTGGATAACAGGCTGAACTGGATGGACAGATGTCTTTTTTCGGCCTTATAAACTATGTTACTATGTTAAAGCCTGACTGGTGTAGTCATCTAGTGACTCTAAGATTAAGGGTGCTAAAAAGATGCACCCAAAATGTGTCAGAGAGATGTAAGACCTGGTTTGTATCCACTATTTTGTAACTGCTTTTTCATGGAGATTAAATAAAACTGAATGAATTTTACCAACACCGCTGGCTGGAAATTGTCTGCATTTGTTTCTGTATGAGTGCAATCCTGCCCCAGAGGTCCGAGCAGAAGGTGGCTTTTGTATTTCCATAATGAAGCTAGGTATAGATTCAATAGAGTTTGAATACAGGAGGACATTAGCTAGGGGAGTGATGAGAGGAGGAGCCAAAAAGCCTTTCAATAGGATATGGATTTACAGGGTAACAGCAGGAAACAGAGTTGTGACCCAACTCGAAGACAGGCTTGCTGTTAGTTTAAAGTAGAATTCCCACAAAAATTTTAATACTCTGATTTGTTAGAAAGGTACATGATGTAATCTGTAGTGAATGTAATCTTCTCATCGGTGACTGTATCTGTGAGTTATAACCTCCCTTCTGATCCTCAGCTGTGTCATGTGATCAACACTCTGATCTCCAACTGACACAGGACAGAAAGTCAGTTACTTCTCTATTCATTCCTATGAGACTGACATTGAGGCTCCCATAGGAATAAATACATAGAGAAACTGACTTCCTGTCCACCAATCAGATGCTGAGTTATTTGGAAAGTCTGATTGCTGGTCACATGACAAAGCTGAGGATCAGAAGGGAGGTTATAACTCACAAATACAGAAACTGGTAAGAAGATTACAATCACTGCAGTTTAGATCATGCACCTTTCTAACAGGTCAGAGAATTAATTTTTTTTGTGGGAGTGCTACTTTAACTATTCTGTGTGCAGAATCCCACACTCCTTGTCATGTCCCTAGGGGTACAATATTTCCCTTCTAAACCCCATCCACAGTAACTATAGCCGATGAAACTATATGGTGAAAAGCAAAGCAAACAGGAGTAAAGAAATATTCGTTTTCTAATGTTTTTTTCATTCGCCTATGAAAAGGCTTCATAGAAATATTCCACTTGTGGTATTTTTTTTTTTGCGGGAAACTGATGCAAAATACACTTGTGGCTTTTGAGGAAAGTGGACCAAATGAGCTTACTTTATCCAGTGATGATCGTAATCCAGCGGAACAGAGACGAGACGGGAAGAGGAAGTTTTTACTGTATGACTGCTGAAATGAACACATTACACATGATTTGACTCTGTTAACCGTACAGACACCATCTTGACAGTTTACATTGGAAATAAAACCCTGTCTGAAAATATTTGGATAACGTTTGCTGCGGCCATTTGTAGAGACCCCCCCCCTCTTTTCCCTTGCTTTCTATGCCCCTGTGGTACTGGAAACATAACCATTTCTATAAAACGCTCTTCTTTCCTGTTCAAGCTTATATCACTTACAAATGTCTGATTTGATGTCCAGAAAACACTTTGGAGAACAAAAAGGAGCGTGTTGGAAATCGTATAACTTTGCTAACGTCTGATCGTACCAGAGAATATAAATTTTTCATGTTTCATAAATGAAAAATACATTAGGGGAAGCTCTCCAGTGACCTGAAATTCTACCATCTTTTACGGTCAAAGTAACCATCGCTAAAGTCTACACATCTAGGCTCCATGATAAATCTAGCAAATAACAACGCTCCGATATGGGCTTTCTGCATCAAACAAACCGAGCTTGTTCCTAAGTACTGATATTGACAGTAAAATTTAAATTTTTCTTCATCTCCCGGAGCAGATGTACCTCAGAGTCCATAGACTGCAATACTTAACTGCAGCTACTCATCTGTGACCTTCAGCCTCAGGCACAGTGCAATAAAATTTTCATGCAACCATATGGAAGAATATTTTAATAGAGATTTACTGTCAGTAACTGTCCCAAAAGAGCAAATAAGGAAGCTGTAACATATTGCGTACTGTAAATCAAGGGGACTTCAATGGAAAAATGAAACCTCCCTGAGGCTGAAATCTTTAAAATTACAGACAACATTTTGTACAAATATGTGTATAAAGGGCTATAGATGTACGAAACGAAGCAGCTTTAAAATAGGTATGATGGGGCGGTATTTATTACAATTTTACTACAGTGTAATTAGTCCCGGTAATATTAATAATACACTACATTAATTCATGTCCTTAATATACCCATCTGGTTTCTGTACATTGAACCAGCCTGCTCTGTTACTCTATGGCAATGAATATTTTCGATCCGATCTTCCTACAAGAATTGTTTTCTCTAGGAATACGTGCAATGCGCCATATCAAGGGCCTATAATTGAGGATAGCATGCCACAAGGATGTAATAACCAAGTCCCTTTTAAAGGGCCTTCATCATCCCATACAGGAAGCATTGAAGTCACCTTCACTTGGCGGTAAACCTTAAAGGGAATCTGTCTCCCAGATTTTGGATTGTTATCTACAGTAATAGCTGCCAGATCACTATTTCTTCTTTTCCGATTGCCCCCTGGTTTTCCGCTGTCAGCATTCAAAGCAGCACTGAAATACACAGTCAGGACTGTTGTGCTGTTCTAATAAAGTGGAGAGGACTCGTGTGCATGCTCAGAAGTCCTGACAATGTATTTCAACGCACCTCTGAGCTGTGACAACAGGGGAATGGGGCGCGTAGGGAAATGAAAAATACCGATCTGGACTGCAGATCTGCAGTACTACTCGTGTATTAATATAGATAATTGTCCAGAATCAGGTGACAGATTCTTTTTAACAAGGGGTTTTCCAGTGCATTGTTCTATTACCTACCAATAGGATATGGTCATGCACATTGAAACCTCTTCAAAAGCTCACCACCTAGAGACGTCCACTCCTGATCTAGATCAATTTTTATATGACCCAGCTAGCTACTTACTTTTTTCTCGCAGTATTTCCAAGAGGTGTTCCAAGTTAAAACAAAAAATAACAAAAAAGCAATACTTATCCCTTTTTTCCTTGCTGCTTCCTGTAATGTTCTCTGGTCCTCTAACAAAATTTCTAACTCCATACCAATTTTACCAATTTATGGGAAAGTCAATACCTTTCTATTGCAATAAATGGAGCCTAAATGTATATATTAATAAGACAATTAACTAACATTACCATATTTTTCACCCTATAAGGTGCAGTGAAGGGAAAATGTCAGTGTGTCTTATGGGGTGAATACTAATGAGTGGCTCAATTGTGGAAACGCTCATTGGTACAGGAGGGTTGGGAAGCTGTGAATGCAGTGCTCCCTGGACTCTGTACTCATCGCTTCCTGGTCCTCAGCAGCTTGCTGTGCTGTGACTGCGCACAGAGTGAGGATGTTGTTTGTTGCGCTGTGACCTCATTCTGTGTGCGTCATGTCATAGCACAGTGCACGGCAGGAAGTAGAAGAAGAGCACTGGAAGTAAGAAGCAGCATCAGAGGTAAGCTTTTTTTCTGATCTGATGATCTGAGCATGAGGGTCATTCACCTAGAGGTCTGATCTGAGGTCTGATTGGGGGACTTATGGGGGTCTGATTGGGGTCATTCACATGGAGGTCTGATCTAAGGTCTGATTGGGGGACTTATGAAGGTCTGATTAGGATCATTCACATGGAGGTCTGATCTGAGGTCTGATTGGGAGACTTATGGAGGCCTGATTGGGGGTCATTCATATGGAGGTCTGATCTAAGTTCTGATTGGGGGACTTATGGAGGTCTGTTTGGGTGACTTAAGAACTGATTTGAGGTCTGAATAGGGGTCATTCACATGGTGGCCTGATTGGGGGACTTATGGAGGTCTGATAAAAAAAAAATTCTTATTTTCCTCCTCTAAAACCTAGGTGTGTCTTATGGGCAGGTGTGTTTTATAGGGCGAAATATGGTGACTCCATATTAGTCCACTATAGCACTTATATAATAGAAAGGCCATATATGAAATATAGATCATGCAGCCTGAAGTATTTACAGTGACATTCAAGTATTGTCTTATCTCTAATAATGATGACAAATAATATAGCAGAAAAATGGCAGCACCAGAACAAAAACAACATAAAAGTTAAATAGGTGCAAGCCTAATGGGATTAGATAATTGCCCAAAAGGTAAAAAATGCAAACAGGCAGCTCTCAAATAAGTAAAAAAGAAAAAGGTTTGAAAAAGGCTCCAGTGTTGAGCCGAAACACCGAGTCCACATGGGTGAATAAATACCTGTTTGCATTTTTTAATAATGATGACTTTTACATAAAGAAAATTCCATTAAAAGGGGATCAGGGAGATCCCTAAATCCAATTTGTATCAAGGAACATAGAGGACATTTTATGGTAGTACTGATCTGCACAGTGTTCCTGTGAATCCAGCACTTGGGTGAGAATAAAAGTTACTGTCTCTCTCTACAGATGCGACCTTCTCCTTCTTCCATATCGCTCTAAAATTCTATGCACAGCAGATGTCACCTGATCTCTTTGTGTACGGACTGGTGTGCAGAGTTTAGCAGTGAACTGATTGTGAATCATCAGTGCAAATAGCTGGGGAGGAGAACAGTCTGCTAAGTGGAGAAAGAGGCGTATTTCAAAAATATAATATACATTACAAAGTAATAATAAATAGTGTTGAGGGAACATGTTCGGCCGAATATGGTATTTGGCCGAACATGGCGGCGCTTGTGACCACGTGGTGTTCAGCCAAACACCTCATGTGCTCGAGTGCCATGCTCGAGTCCCCTCCCCGCACGCTAATTAGCCAATTAGCGTGCGGGAAAGGTGCTGGCATTCACTGTGATGCCAGTAGCCATGTTTGCTACTGGCATTACACTGATTGGATGGCCGGGAACGCGTCATCGGGTGCTATAAAGCACCCAGTGACATGTTTCCTGTCCATCTACCTTCCTTAGTTTCCAGGCCTAATCTTCTTTCCCTCCTACGCTCTGTGTGGTTTTCCCCCCACACCTGAGCGTGACAGTATGTGTGTGAGCTTGCCGAGCTCCAAAGCCGCCACCAAGTTGTGGCCATTATCAGACACAACCACGCCTGGTTGTAGGTTGAGTAGTGAGAGCCACAGCTCAGCCCGGTCCCTTATACCCTGCCACAGTACTGTGGCGGTGTGTTGTTTGTCACCTAAGCAAATAAGTTTCATCACAGCCTGTTGCCGCTTCCCCGCCGCTGTGCTAAACTGCTTCCAGCTACTGACTGAAGTCTGACTAGTGCTGCAAGATGAGAATTCCTAGATGGAAGTGGTGGAGGAGAAGGAGAGGTTGCAGCCACTAATGTAGGTGGTGGCTGAAATCCTGATGGAAGTAGGGCCCGCAATCCTTTGTGTCGGTAGCACCTGTGCCATCCCAGGGTACAACTCGCTCCCAGCCTCCACAACATTCACCCAGTGTGCCGTCAGGGAAATGTAGCGTCCCTGGCCAGAAGCACTTGTCCATGTGTCAGTCGTTAAGTGGACCTTCCTAGTAACTGCATTGGTCAGGGCACGGGTTATGTTACGGGACACATGCTGGTGTAAGGCGGTGAGGGCACACGGGCAAAAATAGTGGCGGCTAGGTACTGAGTAATGAGGGACAGCCGCAGCCATCAGACTGCGAAAAGCCTCAGTGTCCACAAGCAACATTTTCAGCGCCAGCAATTTGTAAAGGTGTGCATTTAGTACTATGGCCTGTGGGTGGGTGGCTGGGTATTTGCGCTTTCGTTCAAAGGCCTGGGGTATGGACATCTGTATGCTGCGCTGGGACACAGAAGTGGATGTGTTCGCTGATGGTGCTTGCGAAGGTCCAGGTGCAGGGGGGAGGCATCTGGGCCTGCGTCTTGGCTAGCACGTAACACAGGGAAGAGGAGGCAGTGGTGTGACCCGCAGACACCGATTGTGGATCCAGGCATTTGGCCCACCTATTAGGGTGCTTTGATGCCATGAAGATCATGCTGGTGGTGGTCAGGTTGCTAGTGTTCATGTCCCTGCTCATTTTGGTACGGCACAGGTTGCAAATGACAATTCTTTTATCGTCCACACTTGTTGTTCCCTAACCATTTCAGTGGTGTTTCCACCATTTTCTTACGTTTCCCTATGAAGCAGACACCCTCCCCTCTGCAGAGCAGGGGGTGCCTGGTCTTCTCCCATAGACTTCCATTATACTCGGGTGCTCGGCCGAGCACTCGAGCACCACCTAGTGTTCGGCCAGAGCATCCGAGCACCCGAACATCGGGGTGCTCGATCATCACTAATAATAAAGTAATAATAAAATCAATCATAAATATGGAGTTCAAGGGTAGACATTCATTTTAAAATTAAAGGGGTATTTCCATCTTAGACACTGGGGGCATATCCCCAACGTCTGATATACTTAGAACGGAGCCCGCAAAATGTCAGAGCGTGCACCGCGCATGTGCAACTACCCTCCATTAATTTCTATAGGAGTTGCACAATGCTTGACTATTTTTGGAAGTCCCACTGAAATGAATAGGAAGTGCACCGCACAAGCGTGACCACTGCTCCATTCACTTCTATGGGGCTTACGGAAATAGCCAAAGCAGCTTTTGGCTATATTTGGCTCTTCCATGGGAATTAATGGAGGGTAGTCGCATATGCATGGTGCATCCTCCAGCATTTTTCGGGCTTTGTTCTTACCCACACCTAACCTGAATGTCCATGATGGGAATAACCATTTAAAGAAGATTTGTTTCAGGTAGATTGCCCCTTTATTTTCCTAGAAGTTGGAAAAGCTTATGAATTCAGTTCAGTGAGTAAAAACAACTAAATCAGAGAATATAAAAAGTGACAGCATATTATGAAGCAGCCCAAAGGCTATGATCCGCAATATGGAATATGTTGTGCATCCTTCTTTGGAATAATTTCCTGAGAGAGGAACAAAAGATGAATGATAAATATAAGTATGTGCATGCTTAGAATAACATTACCAATACAAACAATGACTTAATGATACATTTAAAGGGGTTGTCTGATCTCAAACATTGATGGCATATTGCTAAGAAATAAGTTCTGGTCCCACCACTCCTCTCTGCAGAACGGTGCACTCAAAGTGAATGGAAATACAGCTGCTCATGAGCATCAACCCTCTATTCACCACTACGGGGATTCTGAAAATAGCCAAACGTTGGATTAGCTACTGTATTTCGAGCAGTCCCATAGTGGGGAATGGATCAGTGGCCGTGCTTGCTCCATTAACCATTATGGGACTTTTGAAAACAGCCAAGAATGCTTGCTTTGCTGTTTTTGAAACTCCCAAACCATTTAATGGAGAGTCCACACATGCACTGTATGCTGTTCTTCACTTCAGGGGTCCCATTCTTGAAATAGGAGTGGGACCGAGATGCAGGACCCAAACCTGTCTGACAATGGTGACATGTCCAAGTGATATACCATCAATGTGTGAGATGGGCCAAACCCTTTAATGATATAGCCCAATATGTATCCTAGAAGAAGAAAGCATCTATCTTCGATGCTGATGTCATAATGGCCAATAGCACATAAGGGCAGCCTCTCTGGTCTCCATTCACAGAATATGGGTAGAGATGAGCAAAGTTTTGAAAAATTCGATTCATTAAATTTACATTGGCAGCTGGGAATTTAAAAAACGCGCTGGCACGCACAGCGGATGCCATGGTTACCTGGTGTCTGCTGTTTTAAAGAGCCAGCACTAATGTCCATGACAGGTGGTAATGCCAGACAAAGACTTTTAACCCTTCAGATGCCACAGTCATCCAGGTGTGCTCCGGCAGGGGGCATGTATGCCGCAGCCCCTGTCCTCCTGTGTTGTGATGGTACCAGAAATGGTACACAGCACTGAGGTGGGAAAACCTTCCTCAAAGCAATAAAATCCTTTTATAAGGTCCAGGATCCCTCTCTACTATGAACCTTGTAATATTTTGCTTTTAAAATGATTAGGGTTATAACAAGATGGCTGAACATGGTTGATGGATCAAACATGGCCACTGGATTATTGTAGCAACACTGTCCCTAGCACATGCACGCTTGCCACATCTCTCCCTATGCTCAGCTCACAGGACAATGGCAGAAACTGCATGGGATGAGGGTTTTATAGGACTGTGACATCACAGGGAACGGCTACCTGCGAAATGGTTAGCTGCACGGAATTGTGGGTAATTTTGTGGTCCCGAGCTTCTTAATTTCAGCCACCATTTTAGGAAAACCTGATTCATTACCATGAAGCGCGAGGAAATTTGGCGTTTGTTGCAAATCAAAGTTTTCCTAAGTTTTCATTCAAAAACTTAGATGGTCATTTAATATACTGAAATACACCTATATTAGGCATATTTCAGGTGCGACGCAACTAACAACAATTATCTGTGACTTCCCCCCGCTCATGCCAGGTCTAAAATTTTGGGCATGGCATGAGCGTGGAAGGTGATGTGCCAATAGACTCCTCTCATTTCCCATTTGCCATGCCTGTTTCAGGTGTAGAAAAAAAGTCTAGGGCTTTATTATTACCGGCATCTAAAACACTGGTCTCAGTGGTGTAATTAAAAATGACTGGACCCCACAGAAAATTTTTGAATGACACCCCCCCTGAACAATTTCTTCACAACTCCCTGCTTCCATGTAAACCCCACTCCTGTGGCTAGTCAAAATCACTCTGTCACACCAGCCCAGCAGCCGCTCCCTTCGTTTCCTACAGTGTCTTTGCATATAATGTCATTTTATAATACTGTTGAGGGGGCCCGGACAAAACAATCTTTTAGTACTCCTCCTGGGTGGGTCCCTTTTGAGTCTGGGTCCCAAAGCAGCCGTTTTCCCTGTTTTACTTATAGCTACAACCAGTGGTGTACATAGAGAAGTAAGGTGTCACGACAGGGGGACAAGGGATAGTGTGCCCTGTCTGAACCCCACCTCTTTCCCTGCCTACTTACAGTAGATGACCTAGGTGGCAAAACCATAACTTGGAGACGGTCCCTATGCTGAATACGTGCACAGGGTAGGGAAGGGAAACACAGAGAAAGACGAACACAGACGGAACACAACACAATACAGAAAAGTCAGCAAGTCAGAAACAGGAGGTCACGGCAAATACCAAGGGGAAAAGCAAAGCGTAGTCAAAGTCCGAAGCCAAAATCCAATATACCAATAAATCCAATAGCAAGGTCAAACACGCAGCACTGATCTCAGAAGACTAATCACAGGCAACCTGTGACCACAGGTTGCCAGTTTAAATAGCCCTCCAAATATGTCATGTGACGTGGCCAGCGTCACATGACCTCATTTGCATAATGAGCGCTGGCCAAACGTGACCAGCGCTCAAATTAATACTAGATTGGTCATGTGGCGTGGTCAGCGCCACATGACCTAATATACAGTGCCCCAGAGTAAATATATAATATAGAGTCTGAGCGCTGGTTCCCCAGGCCAGCACTCAGAAGCCCCGAGCCTGCTCGTTTGTCTAGGGGGCCGGGGAAGACGCCAGATGCGCGGCAGCAGAGAGTGCGCCGGGTCCTCCCCTAGCAGCGTCGCCATGGAGACAAGGACGCTTCCTGCGTCCTCGCTCCATGGGGCCGATGGGAGACTGGCGGCGCAACACAGGGGGACCGCGCCGCCGGCTCCCCATTACATAAGGGCCCCATAGCAAGGATGAAACCAGGCCCGACGCAGAGGACAGAAGGGTTTCTGCCTTTTACAATGACCCTTGGGCCATTTTTTTCCACTCATTTGCTAAAAGTTGTTCCTTTAGAGGAGTCCTGACCAAGTTTTCACCTCCAGTAGAAGAGGAGATAATCCCGACTAAGACTGGGCCCCCTCCTGCCCTGGGCCCCATAGCAGTCGCGTGGTCTGCCGCTATGGTAGTTACGCCCCTGGCCGGTCTTAATAAATGTGCCCCTTCGTTTTTAGTGTTTTAGTTTCCATACAGCGTTAAAATGTATTGACTCCGTGTAGACCAACTCCAAAGATCGGTACCAAAGCCCACTTCGGAATCCAATTTTAAAATGTTTTTAAATACGCAGATAGGAGTACCGTACTTATTCACCGAAGTCTTGGGCATTTGCTCATCGATTTGCTCATCTCTAGTCCTGATTAATATATATATTTTTTTTAAAACTCTGACTAAAACATAAACATAACCTATCTAATATTTAAATATAACATAGCACGTTCTCAGCTAGTTCTGACAATATTAACCGAACAAGTCCCTGTAAGTTAGATGAATACATATTTCTTAGATTCTGTTTTCCTGAGTGTTCAGCATAATCCAAAAGAGCAATAAACATTTAAATGTATTCAGCTAAATTCAGAGAGGCGGCATTGCTCGCAAAGTCTTCTTTTTATTTATATCGGCTGGCATATTTGTATCCTAATTAAAAAGCCGCACAACAGAACAACTGTCAGGGAAGATTAATGTGTCTGTGGGATGTTCTTTGTTCCGTACACTACCTACAGTTTCCATGTTAACCAGGTAAGATTTAAAGTATGCTCCTATATTTACATATCTTTTCTATTTGGGCCAGATTTTCTTGCTCACATCTGTATTCTGCCAAATAGTAAAAATAAAATATTGTGGGAAGTTGAAAATTTGTGTGTGCTGCATGTGTTTTCTTGTCAATTGTGTCAACATTCGTAAGTTCCATTTACAGTGCCCACAGCTCCATCCAGGTTCCGGCACAATTATCTTGCTTGGCCTTCTCAATCAAGAAGGAGAGAGAGGAAGCGAGCGGAGCAAAGGAGCGTAGAGAGGCTTCGGCCTGCCCTCGGTGCTCACAGTTTCTCATTTGCATATGGATTAAAAGTCCTTTTACTGCTGAATGAAGCAGCAGATCAAAGTATCATAATATTCAGCTGAGCTAGCCCTACAAGGCATTGTGCCTCATTTATCAGTAAATTTCTTGCTGACAGATTCCCCTTTAAAGGGGTTATCCCATGAGTAATGTAAAAAATGAAAATCAGACATCATATAGTACATGATAATTTTCTAACAAAGCTAAAACTAGTCCTGTATCATGCATGGATCCAGAGATTTCCCCATTCATAGCTCCAATTGCTCTACTAGATTTATATCAAGCTGGCAGCGCAAAGGGAGTGTCCTTTCGGCTGTAGCTCATGGGTCATGTCCTTTCTGCTGCAGATCTCTCCCTATCACAGCTCAGGAGGTAGCTGAAGGATGAAACATCTATACTCCTCCCTTGCACACTGTCAAACATCCACCATCAAGGGCACCATAGCCAACACCAGGCAGGAGGCCCAAAACCAGGGTGTGCCCCAAGGGAAGAAAGGGTGCACCCTCCATTCAAAGCATGGTCCACAGAGAAACAGGATGGGGACTGCCACCATGAATTGTGAGTACTACAACCCTCTTTCACAATCATAACAGTGTGTGAAAGTAATTTCCTTCCTTCCTCCTTCCTTCCTTCCTTCCTCCTTCCTTCCTTCCTTCCTTCCTTCCTTCCTTCCTTCCTTCCTTCATCCTTCCTTCCTTCCTTCCTTCCTCCCTCCTCTTCCTTCCTTCCTTCCTTCCTTCCTTCCTCCTTCCTTCCTTTTACCTTTCATCCTTCTCTCCTTCCTTCCCTCACCACTCCCTCTTTCTTTCCTTCCTTCCTCCTTCTTTCTATCCTTCCACCTTCTCTACTTTCTTCCTTCCTTCCTCCTTCTCCCTTCCTTCCTCCATCCCTCCATATCTTTCCCTCCTTCCTCCCTTTATCCTTCTTTCTGTCCTTCCCTCCTTCCTTCCTTCCTTTCTTCATTCCCCTCTCCCTCCGTTTTTCCTAATGGTTCAATTAAAACATTGTTGCAATATCTTCTTAATCTGTTAAAACAAAAACAGGAAAAAACACAGAAATAGTGCCATTCTTGTTTGTGGGCTGTGGCTGGTATTACAGCACACTATTAATTCTGTCAGCCTTTTTGTGAACATTCATATTTCTTTTTTCTCTTTCATTATTATAAATGCTTAAAATGATTTAATAATATGTCTGTTCTTTCACCACGTCAGTGCTTGTGGGTTATTCTAACATTTTTCATAGCTGTCTTTGTTTTTAATATACCTTATGAGAATGTAGCTGGATGGTCCATACAATATTCAATGTGAATGATACGTGAAGTGAGCCATCAGTGTGGCGGTGTCAATTTGACACTTCCTATCTATTTTCCCAAGTAAATCTTTCAGAGCTGGGGGCCTTAGCAAAGATTCATTTTCTACATTTTATTAAAAGCTAGACTCTGAATATTCAGATTTCCAGAGTTATTTTACATTTTATACAGTTCATCTCAAGAGTCAATGGATAGAAAAAAAATCCTTTGAAGTTTAGATTAGATCCTAAATTCATTATATGACATTAGGGCCTCCGTCATTGGAAGTACAAAGGATACTTATTTGATTCAGTCATAAAAGCTCCAAAGGGTACTAACTTAGAATGACTATTGACTGTTCATTACTGTGATGCTGCTCAAATAGCTGAGAGTATGTGTGGTGTTTAATGCGATCTTAAACATTACTGTCTACAGTAAATCAGCAGCGGTGCACGAGTACTATAGCTTCTGTTTAATGATGTATGACAAAACCGGCTGGTAAAGTGCACCATTAAGAAAAGCTAAAATGGGGCTGAACAAAGATCGGATGAAATATTGATATTGTTGCAGCCAATACCATTCATTTCTGCGTGAAAAGTAACTAAAGTCAGGCTCCTGTCAGGAATAAAACTTTAAATAAACTACCTGGAGCCGGCAACTGGAAGAGAAGAGACTATGCAAGTATATAAATGAAATCAGTAGTTTTTCCATCACTCACATGGAATAAGGCTATCTGCTGCATTTTTTGTCGAAATTACAGAAATTGTGAAATCATGAAGAGATCGGTAGATGTAAATCTACCCATCAAATAGGTTCACCTCTGTGTTCACATTTCCGGTTTTCTGTTCCATCATAGGAGAAAAAAAATAAGCATGAGGGAGTGTCTGATCCATCACATGTTGGCACCAACAGCACCCAGTGGACTACACTGACTAACTATGGGGTCTGTCTGGTTCAGTCATAGTATCCATTATTTTACCAGAAAAGCAGTGCTCCCTGGTGTGATATTATTTCCAGAAAATATGACAGAATCTGCGGAAGAGTCTGCTACGCAGATGTTGTCAATGATGTAAAACAATGTAGACGTGGGAACTGAGTATACTGTACTTCTAGGACAATGGGAAACAGTGGCTTGGTGGTCAGCATGGTTGACTTGAAGCAAGGGGTCCTAGGCTTAAAACCAATTATTGGTAAGACAACACCTGCATGAAGTTTGCATGGACTCATGTTTGGGCTTCCTATGGGTATCTCAGTTTCTCTCTCAGACTCCAAAAACACTCCAGCAGATGTCTGAGAGGTAATTTTGAGCACCTCATATATAGACTCATGTACAAAGCTCTGCTAAAACGTTGGACTGGCCCACCAGAGCCCAAGAGGATCCTGTGGTGATCAACGTCTATGATAGCATGAAGGACACCAAAGGTCCAAGGGAAAGAAACATTAGAAGCTGACTTTGGAGCTAATTACTTGCCTCTTGGGTCTGTTTCTTTGGGTCAGAACTTGATAGGCTTTATTGATAATATAATATTTGGGCCCTGAGAATAATTTTTCTTTTCTGGTGGGCTCAAATATTATATTCACATAAATGCTATTTATAGAGTTCCAAGCAAAATCAGTAGAGTCAAATATCATAAACAAAAAATGGACCTTTTCTTCTAAAAAAGATTAATTTAAAATCATTTCTATCTGATTCCTCAGTAGTTTTACAATTAAGGACAAGTAGTTTTACAGCTAGTGACCTCACCATAGTGTTCTTTCTACATCAGAATTGATTAGCATCTTGTACTTTTCACCAGCGGCACAAGTTGATAACAGGCAATAACAGTAGTACAAGCTGTTACAAGATAAAAAGTAGCAAAAGGGAAGGGAAACAGTCAACTCTGTCAGAATTTAGATGAGAGTCCTCCCCCATGACCAGTCACAGTTTGATCCAATTTGTACCATCTACGCTTACATTCCAGTTACAGGATCTCACTCTCTTTATGCATGTGTGCAGATTTTGCAATGATTCCCTTCCGACACAGGTTTTCACATTTTTTTTATTCATCTAAATCGCTTCTATAGTGCCAAAATATTCTGACGCACTGTTCACAGATTGTTATTATTCACGTCGGTCACTGTCACCATTTTGCCTCACAACCTAAGTTTCCTATCTCTGACAAACATCCCAGGGCTAATGTCATAGGAAGCCAACTAATCCAACAGTATGTTTTTGGAGTTAGGAAACTGGTGAATCTGGGAAAGGCCACGCATACTGAACATGAGGAAAATATTAGTCGGATTAAAACCCAAGAGTCCAGGATTCCAGTGCCGCAAAAAGGTTTCCAAGAAGATCATACTCACTTCTAGGGATGTAGCTATAAAGTTTTAACACAACTATGGTACCCCTGATTGGCAGGGACCATGGAAGTGTGACGTTAAGGTTCTGATCAGCTTTTAGCCAGAAAAAGAAAAGAAACAGAAGAAAAAAGAAAAAGAAATGGATACTTTGAAAATCCCACTAGTTTCAACTGGTTCTAAACAAAATGCTTTGTGTCATAAATTTGCACAGGTTCCGTCAAAAAAATTCTATTACAGTTTAAGTTTATGTTTTTATTTTATAATACCATCAACAGAACAATATATTTAATCTTGCTGATCGGTTTTCAGTCCAGTTTTTTTAGATCTAATATTTCCATAAAATAAAATATATGGGACTTTGATGGCGTTGATGGCTTATCACAAGGATGTCATTTAAGCGGTTCTCCAAGGAAATTCATATTTTGGGAAAAAAAAGGGCCATAAAGGGTTAAAAATATTTAAAAAATACCCTCCCAAATTGCATTTGAATGTTTCAGTAAATGAACTGTTCTGCTACACCACTGTCTCATCATTGATTCCTGCACTACATTTACCACCCACCCTTTCGAGGTGGATTCTCCGCTTAGCTGGATCCACAGTTAAGACTAGGCCAAGTAGGACAACTTAGGAACAGATATTGCGTCCTGCGGCCACCCAAGGGGACCCAAATTGCGACTACCCTCTACCTCTCTCTACATTGCGGAATACCCCACACTACTGCGTATCATCAGAGATGGTAAAACAGCTCCATTACTATAGCGCACTGCTGAGTCGATATGCACACTTTTAATATTGACTGTATATATTTATTATTGAATGAGCAACATTTTAATAGGGCATTAAAAGTTAAGTTTTAATTCAAATTGCTGGGGTTGCTGGCCCATGTTTGTACTAGCTCTGAGATTAAATTATATAGAATTATATGTTAAATATTTGCAATAATTTGATATGGTGCTGTCCTTATTGTTTTTTATCCCTTTGATTTATTATTTGATTTTATGGTTGTTTTTGTAGGTCCTGATTGATTATGCTATTCAACCATAGTGAGGGGTTTGCACGCATGTTTGAGAAAGGGGGGTGGAGTTCCCTCAAAACATTATAAGTAGCGTATTGTATGCTCTATCCTCCTCCTCTGCAGAATATGGCCGCTCATAACAGAGAAAAAAAGCTGGAACTTCATTCACTCAAATGGACTGATATACTGGGTGAATATTTTTTACAAGTTTTTAAACATATTTATTTAAACATAAGATGAAGAAATTGTTCATTGTTTCTATTTCATTGCATTTCTTTGCATGAGGTTTAAATGGAGTGGGTACCCTTGCATGTGGACACAGTGAGGTTCATAACATGGTCAGCAGCATACACACAGTTGTGGCAGCGTCTGTCACTGCAGTTTACCATAGCTCAGTCTGAACCCTTTTGTTACCAGTGCTATACATGTACGGTGCTGGAGCAATGGGTAAACATGGCACCTGCTCGCACGTGCAGCGGGCGCCATGGCCGGCGGGCCTCAGCTGTTTTAAAAAGCAGAAACCCGCAGCTAATGACCGTGACCAGCAATGATGTCAATCGTAGTCATTAAAATCTTGATCATTTTTCCCATAAGGTGAATGGCGTAATAGAAAAAGGGGTCAAAATGACCGATTTGCCATTTTTTCATTTCTTCTCTTACCCAAAAAATGTAATAAAATGTGATCAAAAAGTCACACACACTCTAAAATGGTATCAATAAAAACTACAGATTGTCCTGCAATAAATGAGCCCCTACACAGCTCAGTAGATATAACTGTAAAAAAAAGTTATGGGGGTCAGAATATGGTGATGTAATAAAATATCTATTTTCAAAGTTTTAATTAATTTTTTTACGATATTTAGACATAAAAAAACCTATACATATATGATATCATTGTAATCGTACTGACCCAGAGAATGGAGGGCATAGGTCAGTTTTGCCGTAAAGAAAATGCCATAGGAACAAAACCCGGAAAACGGTGGAGGAATTGGTTTTTGTATTCAAATCCACCCCATTTGGAATTTATTTCCCGCTTACCACTACATTGTATGATATATTAAATGGTGGCATTAGAAAATTCAACTTGTCCTGCAAATAATAAGCCCTCATATGGATATGTGAACTGAAAAATAAAAGTTATGGCTCAAGGAAGATAGGGAAGAAAAATGAAAATGAAAAAACTCTGCGATGGCACTGAGCTTCTGTTTTCTGAAATGTTTTACCAAGTAAATACTGTAAATAAATCCTTCTATACATTATATGTACATTGAGTAAAGGATTCAAACACATAACATTACTGCAGCAGATAGCCTAGTCAAAGCTCCATATTATGTGTCCATTATGAAGAACTGACCCTTAAATGTTTGCTATGTGAAGATTTCAGCATAGACCAAGAAACCTCTTAACAGATGGCTAATTTATATTTGCGTTATTCATAAGCACACGGCACTGCAATATGATTTTTCTTGACTGCTCCATAACTACATTTTGCAGAACATATAATCTAATTCAAAGCTTATTGATGTTTTGTAGTATTTGGGAAGCTGGTTTTCTGGGATATGGGCCAAAAAGACAAATAAATAGGACCATAGCAAAATCTGTTAAGTAATATTATTCTCTTAGGGAAGTGAAGCAGATGAATGTTTTCTTTGTCTTCATGATTAAAGAAAAGGGCCATCTTTCGTTATGGATTTTTAATGGTCTGTTACAGTAGCAGCATCTAAATCTGAATCAAGACACAATGAAATAGTAATAGGACTCCTGACCAGGAAATCTTCAGGTATGAGCGCAGAGAAGCAAAATCAACCACTTCCAACTCAATAACAGTATTCTGGAGGTTGAGGAAGCTGAGATCTATTCTGATGTTTGTAGTGACTTTGTACAGAAAGGTTGTAGAACACACCTTCAAGATCATTTTGTTGTTGGCAAATGAAAAATGAACATCTGGAAAACGTAATGTGTGAGCTGAGAGTCACAAAGTATAACCTGCTAGTGGTGCTTGCTAGAGATGAGCGAATCCTAAAAGATTCGGGGATTCAGTATTCGGCCCGAATCCCACCGCGGGATTTGTGGATTCGGGCCGAATCACAAATCCCATTAAAGTCTATGGGAGACCCGAATCTTTTTGCAGGGGCCAAAGGTTCTGCACAGTCGGGGGGGGTCAATTTTTTTTAATTTTTGCCCGGGGGTGGGGGTAGGTGGTGGGGGAGAGAGACTAATGGAATATTTTTAACCCCTAAAGGGTTAAAAATAATAAAAACAAACTCACCTCCTCCACTTGTTGCGGCGCAGCCGGTCCGGTGTCTTCTTTCACGGCCTTGAAGGACCTGCAAGAGGACCTTTGGTGACGTCACCGCGCTCACCACGTGGTGAGCGCGCTGACGTCATCGAAGGTCCTTCACAACCCGCAGCGCGGATTCGTGACATTAAAAAAATAATAAAAACAAACTCACCTTTTTCACTTGTTCGCGGCGCAGCCGGTCCGGTGTCTTCTTTCTTCTTTTACGGCCTTGAAGGACCTGCAAGAGGACCTTTGGTGACGTCACCGCGCTCACCACGTGGTGAGCGCGCTGACGTCATCGAACGTCCTTTTGCAGGTCCTGCAAGGCCGGGAAAGAAGAAAGAAGACACCGGACCGGCTGCCCCGCGAACAAGTGGAAAAGGTGAGCTTGTTTTTATTATTTTTTTAATGTCACGAATCCGCACTGCCTCGGGATGCCGAGCCGAGCTGAAGCGGGCAAGATTCGTGCGAATCCCGAATCTTGCCGCTCCGGCTCGCTCATCACTAGTGCTTGCATAACCAATGTAGTGCACCTTTTTTTTGGGTTATGCAGAAGGTTATATGTTGAGTCAGGTTCACATTAATCCTAGGTGGCACCTTCCCTTGCTATAAGACAGACTGCTGCTCTGGCATGGCAACGGTTATACAGTCAATCCATGCTTTTTGATCTTGGACTCAGCCAAGTTCGTTATTGGCTACTGTGCATGGGAGATCCATCAGCACATCCAGTCCCAGACACTCTTGTGGAGGAAACATTTGCCAATTGAGCTGGCCAGAGTAGCTGGATACCCTAAAGAGCAGGTTGGATAGCATGGACAGTGTGTGGGCAAGTGTTAGCCTGTTGGAACACCACATCTAGAGTAAAAAAAGGCATTAGGACTGGCCCCACAATGTCCTGAAAATACTGAAGGCTGGTCAATGTTCCCTCCATGAATAATAGATAGAAATGACCATGGTAGCTAATGGCGTCCCATACTACTCCTGGTGTTGGTCCTGATGTTGGACTCTTTAACTTTCTCTTTGCTTGGACTTTTAGCACAGCAGGCAGTCTCGCTCCATTGTGGGCATCTTTATTTAGGCCTGTCACTGTCACCCTAAATGTACACCTACTGTTATGATGAATACCTTGCAGAAACATCATCCCCTCACAGCAGCAGTAAACTGAAATGTATTATGAGGCACATTTATTAGGACTGGCGTTTTAGACGCCGGTCTTAATAAAGTCCTGCACTGGTGATGGAACCGCCTCAGTTATATAGAGGCACCGGCCCTACATAACTTCAGTGTATCCAGTGCTGGTCTAAATGTAACCATTTTCTATGTCTAAAACAGGTGTAGAAAATGATAAATGAGATGGGCCTGTCGGGCCTTTCACGCCCATGCCACGCCCACTTTTTAAAATCTGGCATGTGTGGGAAAAGTCACAGATTGCGGCACAAAGGACCATTGTGCCGCAATCTGCACCAGAAATACTCCTAATATAGGCGTATTTCAGTTTAATAAATTACCCCCTGTGTGTCTATGTAGGACACTCTCTCTGTGCTGACTGCTTGTTATCTGTGAATATGGAGCTTAAAATAATATCCCTTCTTATAAAAGTGTTTTTTTTTATCTCTGCATTTCGAAAGCCATAACTTTTTATTTTTCCATTGATGTAGCCTCCATTTTTATGGGACGAGTTGCACTTTCAATGGCACCATTTTGAGGTACATACACTATATTGACAAAAGCATTGATACCTAGACATTACACCTACAGGAAATTGTATAACATCCCATTTTAAATCCATATGCATTAATATGGAGTTGGTCCCCCACTGGCAGCTAAAACTTCCACTTCCACTGTTCTGGGAAGGCTTTCTACAAGTGTGTCTGTGGGAATTTTTCTGCTATGCCACCAGAAGAGTATTTGTGAGTTCAGACACTGATGTTGGACAAGGGACCTGGCTTACAATTTCCATTTCAGTTCATCTGAAAGATGTTTGAGGGGGTTGAGGTCAGGGCTCAGTCTTCCCGGAGCGTTGTACCCTCACCCTGTATTGTCTGAGTAGTGTTCCACCCAGGGTAAAGAAGCATGGGCGTATGAACCCTGGCTGCCAGGCCGACAGATGAGAGCACCCACTGACCCTCGTGTCTCCACAGTATATACAACTTATTGATTATTTTTTAATTCTCTTTTGGGAGATGGGATGATTTTTTATGTATTTTTTTTGTGCAGTGCTCACTTTGTGAGATAATAACGACACTTTCATAGGTCAAATAGTTACACATAAGACAATATTAATTGTGTATTTTTTTCCATAATAAAGCTTTTTTATGAAGAAAAAATGATTTTAACTTGGAAATGTATTTTTTTTGTAAACTTTATTAATTTGATTATTTGATCACTGCTATAATGCCAGTAATCTAGTGACAGACAGCCTAGGCCTTATAGGTACCTGGCCATGGCAGACCTGTGAACCAGTCTTAGATGCCCATGGGCACTGATGAGGTGGCAAAGGGAAATCCCATCTTCTAACAATATAGATGTCATTGTCAGCACCGATCACAACATGTAATGTTATTTTTTATTCCAGCCCCCTTAAAGAACTGTCAGGTGTATAATATAGCCACAATTGATGGTACACAGTAGTTATTTACAGGTGGCACTTCAGAGACAGTTTTCTTCCTTCTAGCAGAGAGCTAATTTGAATAAAATTTTCCAGGGAGCATTTCCTGGAAGACACTACCTGAATTTCTGTCTTCCAAAAGCTGCTAGGCTTCTTTCAAACATTAGTGAATGGTAATTGCGTGCTCTCTATGGAACGCTCACATATCCATTGACTTTAATGTATGTATTCACACATCAGTGGTTTTTCACTGACCGTGGCTCGTTGGTGACACCACGACAACATGCACTATTTTTGTCTATGATCACATATCCCTATCAAACATTATAGTCCATAAAAACCACTGACACAACATGGATCCTTGTTAGCCTATGCTCTGGAAATTAAAGTCCAGCCTTGCAGTGTACGGGAAATACGGATAGCACATTGAGAGAAAAAAACGGACACACCAAAACAGGCATTACAAATACACAGCACATAAATAATCCAAATGAATATTTGATTAATTTCATATCAAATAACTTTTAAAACCTAGTATCAGCAGTAGAGATGAGCGAATCATTCCAAAAATTATTCACCGAACATTTGCCGAACTTTTCCTAAGATTCGTATATTCGATGAATAGATTTGTTGTATTTGCGTACAAAATATACGTTATTATGTGCTATTAGTGAACATTCGCGCACTAATAACGAACGTTCATTTAAAAAATGTACGCAACTTCTTAGAAGACGTACGCATGAGCGTACAAATAGCGTACGAATCCTCAGCGTACTATTGTCTACACGATTACGTAATACGCAGGCATGCATGACGAGAGGCCGTGGCGTGCACTCCTCAGAGGCAGAGCGAATATTCGAAAATGGCATCCAGGCGATCCTAATCATTTAGCTCTGAAGAGCTGAAATTCCTGATTCGGCTGATGGACAGAGAGGATTACGATGGCACACACCGCCATCCAAACCAGCATAAGAAGGAGGTGATCCAGCAGGTGATCCAAGGCCTGCGCCATCGTTTCCACACCGTGCAGACCCCGGGCCAGATCCAGTGGAAATGGTCCGATCTGAAATTCATATGCCCAGAGCGGCTTAATGAGATCCGAGCAGAGATACGGCAGGGTGAGTAACAAAATATTTGATAAGTAAAAACATGTAAAAAAATTAGTGTACTGTATTGTATATATACCAGCAGTCACTGCCAATAATGAAAAAAGTATAGAAGGACAACGTGGTCGTGCGTAGTGCGCTGCAGTAATTTTGTTTCATGCTAGGCAACGCCACTAACTCTCAACCCAAACAACTTAAGTGAAGGTATTCTAGTCATTATTGTTAATGGTGCTGGCCGTTCTCCCGTTTGTGTCAGGCAAATGCACTAGTTTGAAAGAAAGTACCCTTATATGCCCCTTCATAGTTAGCGCTTCCTCCTCCTACACACAGACTCAAAGACGTGCCCATGCTGCAGCTACTGTCAGTGGGCGATATCCAAAGTATTCCTACCGCACCGTGTTAACGATATAAAGAAGGTTATTGCGACAATAACGTTATCTATTGCCATAAATACCTTTTTAGAAGAAAAAAATATGATATGGCCCCCCTCTCACACCCATAATATCTTAATAGTAGTATGTGTTAGTATTAAAAAGAGTCATCATCTAACAATCGTGTACATTTTTATGTTGCAGAGCACCGTCAACGACGGCGTCACCACAGTCGAGGCAGAACGGCCCCCTGAAGTACCTGCAGCCTCTAGTAAGTGTAAAACATATTTAATTTATTTTTCATCCAAGCTACGTGGGAGTGCAGCTGCAGTAAGAGCACTAGTGGTTAGGAACGGGATCCTCCGGCCCCAAACTATTCCCATGTAGCTACAACTGTTCATTAGAGTTGAATGTAAGGCTGTAAGTTCACTAAAAGAGTTCAAGAGGGGCCTGGATGTATTTCTGGAGGGTAATAATATTACAGGTTATAGTTACTAGATATGGGTTGTTGTTGATCCAGGGAGTAATTCTGATTGCCTGATTGGAGTCGGGAAGGAATTTTTTCCCCTAAAGTGAGGAAAATTGGCTTCTACCTCACAGGGTTTTTTGCCTTCCTCTGGATCAACTTGTAGGAAAACAGGTCAAACTGGATGGACAGATGTCTTTTTTTCGGCCTTATAAACTATGTTACTATGTATGTTACTATGTTACTTCTACGCTAGCGGCAGCCCGGATCCAGCGGGTGAAGGGTCCCTCCGGATCCGTGCTGCCGCAGGTACACGTTTGGGGCCGGAACCGCGCTCCGGCCCAAATTCACTGTAATGGGGGTGGGCCACGGATTCGGCCGCAGCACGTTAAACCCTGCTGAGAGGCAGCCGGAGAGAAAATACAACATGTAACTGTTCACTGATTACAATTGACAGACAGAAAAATAAAAAAGGCTTGGCTTGTTTGGGCAACAAGCCTGTACATTCTACCTTAACATAGGCAGTGAAAATTATATATGAGCTTTTTATGGCTGCCCCGGCCAGTAGTAGTAGGGGACAGGGTATATCAGCATAGAGTGATTGGTAAAATAAATACAACAGACTGCAGTGGTGTATAACAATGTCCGCTAATATAAATTGTAAGGGAGGCAGAGGCAGTGTAAAAATTTTTTTTTTTTTTTAAATATATATAACACATATATATATATATTTTTTGGAGGGGGGAGACTAAAGGCTGAGGCTCCAAAACAAACTTAACAATACTAAATAGAACTATTAGTAACGTTAACTAACAACAGCTACTCTCCTACTAAGCGTAGACAACGGAGGCGGAGGTAGACAACAGTGTTTTGTTTTGAAATAGGGTTTTGGAGACTTCGGGTTCACACAGCCCATGACATGACACAAGACATTTGGCTGTAAAATTATGGCCCGGCTGACAGCAGCAGTGGGAAGACACTCAGACTATTCTGCCCTGCAAGGCCTGATCTAATCACCACCAGCATCAGCAAGAGGAGTATGAAATTCGGATGTAATCCAGCCTTTATTCATTTTTATAAAGGTATTTTTTTGAACACTGCCCGGTGATATACTATATTTGGGGTCTCGATAGTTCCCAGGGAAGCACTAGCCCTGGGCCTAACTCGCCTCTGCCCTCTGTTGCTGCCACTACTAGTACCACCCTCCTCCTCTGAGCTCAAATCCTCCTCACTAGCCTGATCCGCTTCCCAGGTCCTCCAGTCTAACACATCAGATTCATCATCAGACTCCTCCACAACACATTTTTCGGAATGCAAATTAGGCTGTTCCCCACCAACTGACAATTCCGGACAGTCCAAACTCTGACTGGCCTCTAAGAAATCCTCAGGGAGGCTTTCCTCTATAACCGCCGGATTATAAATTGGGCTTCGGTGGCTTTTTTTTTTAGAAATTGCAGAAGGGACACCACTAGGAGGGAACACTGAAGCCCGAGCGGTGGCAGAAAATGACGGGGTTTGCTTGAGTGGAATGGTGGAGCAGGGCAAGTCTGACCCCTGGCTACATATGGACACTGTATCAGCAGATGACAGCAGATCATCCGGCTGAGACTGAGATGAGCGTGCCATCCACTCCACTACCTTATCTACTTTCTCCTCCACTACAATTTTCCGCCTCGGTGGGTTAGCCTGGTGGAACAACGGCCAAGTATTGAGAATACTACTAGTAGATGCTCCGGCTACAGGTCTTTTGGTACTGCTGCCCTGTGCCACCTTCTCCTTTTTTTTAAAGCTCAAAGTCTGGCTGGAACTGCACCCCTTTTGCTTATCCATTCCAGAAATTTTTCAATTCACTCTGTGGCCCTGTAGCTGGTCTTTGTCCCTGTATCTCCCTGTCTCTCCCTATCTCTCCCTGTCTCTCTCTCCCTGCTTGATTAAATACTAGCCCTGAACTGGCCCTGCAATTGCCCTGCAGTATCCCTGATATCTGTAATATGGATTCCCAGAGCTATTATATCAGATTTTCACAAAACAGGTCTGAGAACTTCACAACCAGTGCTTCTGCTCGCCTCAGCAGTCGCAGAACAAGTGATGCGTCACTGGCTTACCGAGCCTGAGCCAATCAGAGCAAGCCCTGCCCACTAAGTCAGGTAACCGCTTTCTTCCCGGGCTTTTGCAAACGATAAACGAACTAACAGTAAAAGTTAGCTAATTAATTGAATTCGTACGCAACAGCGTATACAGTAACTTATACGTAGCAATAGCGTATAATTTATAGGACAAACTACGTAGCGAATGCGTACAAAGCCGAAGCGAATCACCTAATATTCGGATTTGCTTCGCAGCTAAAAATTCCCAAGATTCGATACGAATCAACGAATCGACGAATCGATTCGCTCATCTCTAATCAGCAGCATACATATACAAAAGAACCACAATGGATATCTCATATACCAAAGAAAAAACCTATTGATGAATTTAGGCGCTAATGTGCAGTATCCTCCCCCACTACTAAAAAGGATTGGAAAGATACCCAAAATTGCATAGTGCAAATATACCAAAATACATTTGGGGGAATAGTCAGATTCCTACAATAATTCATATCAAAACAAAGTGCCTAGTGCAATATATCATATGCAGGGTTCATCAAGGAGTACATAATAAAACATGTCGTACCGACCAGTGTGGCCCTGACCCCACCTTAGGCCACGTGCATTTTTTTTTAATCTATTCCTCATTCTTGCTAAGCCAAGCCCCTTCATCAGGTGAGTTGTAATGGATTATTTTCATACATATACATATATATACAGGGTGGGCGATTTATATGGATACACCTAAATAAAATGGGAATGGTTAGTGATATTAACTTCCTGTTTGTGGCACATTAGTATATGGGAGGCGGGAAACTTTTAAGATGGGTGGTGACCATGGCGGCCATTTTGAAGTCAGCCATTTTGGATCCAACTGCTCATTGTGTTGGATTGCCAATGCAACCCTCTTCTCCAACTCTTCACACACTGATAGCAACACTGCAGAAGAAATGCTAGCACGGGCTTCCAGTATCCATAGTTTTAGGTGCTGCACATCTCGTATCTTCAGCATAGACAATTGCCTTCAGATGACCCCAAAGATAAAAGTCTAAGGGGGTCAGATTGGGAGATCTTGGGGGCCATTCAACTGGCCCACGACAACCAATCCATTTTCCTGGAAACTGTTCATATAGGAATGCTCAGACCTGACACCCATAATGTGGTGGTGCACCATCTTGCTGGAAAAACTCAGGGAACATGCCAGCTTCAGTGCATAAAGAGGGAAACACATCATCATGTAGCAGTTGAATGGACCCCTAGGTCTCCCAATCTGACCCCCTTAGACTTTTATCTTTGGGGTCATCTGAAGGCAATTATCTATGCTGTGAAGATACGAGATGTGCAGCACCTGAAACTGACGGATACTGGAAGCCTGTGCTAGCATTTCTTCTGCGGTGTTGCTATCAGTGTGTGAAGAGTGGGAGAAGAGGGTTGCATTAACAATCCAACACAATGGGCAGCACGTTGAACACATTTTATAAGTGGTCAGAAACTTGTAAATAACTCATGAAAGAATAAAGTTATGTTAAAACCAAGCACATCATTGTTTTTCTTGTGAAATTCTCAATAAGTCTGATGCGTCACATGACCCTCTTCCCTTTGAAAAAACTAAAGTTGGATTGAAAATGGCCGACTTCAAAATGGCCGCCATGGTCACCACCCATCTTGAAAAGTTTCCCCCCTCCCATATACTAATGTGCCACAAACAGGAAGTTAATATCACCAACCATTCCCATTTTATTTATGTGTATCCATATAAATGGCCCGCCCTGTATATATATATATCTTTATTATTGTCATGATTTTTATCTGACAATACAATACAAATTTTCTACTGTTTATAAGTGAGCAGTGCAACAAGTGTATTTGTATTTTAGTGCGTCAACAACAGTGTATGATATATTTTGGTTGCACCCAAGGGACACCCTATTGCGTCTATTTCTAAATGTTCAAAGAACTTTAAGTATATTTTAGTACATGAACAGCAGTGTGAATATTCTGGTTGCACCCAGGGGACGTCCCATCGTGCTTGTTTTTTTGTTTTTGCAAAAACCTGTTGCAATTTTTGTAGGTTATACGTGTGGAATAAGCTTATTTTAGTTATCAGCAGCAGTGTATACTATATTTTGGTCGTATCAGAGTTGTGTACCTGACCTTTCATATATTTTACTGAACTTTGTCTACAAAAATTGTTGAAAATTGTTGTCTTCCAAAAATCCATGTTAAATCATCACCAAATTATTTTTTTATCTGTAAGTTCATGAGATGTGTCAGTTTAGGCACAAATGTAGGTAGTATGGCTGTCCAACGCATGAATCGGCATCACAAGCTCACATGCGGATATCCAGTTGTGTGTCTGACCAGCTGATTTTGCTCCTGAAAGGCTGCTGATTTTAACATTTTCAACTGAAAACATGAAATCTGTGATGAAAATTTGAGGTATAAATTGAGAGGCTCAAGGTCAATTTTTTCTGCCAAATGTGAATAAGAATTGCCAAAAACTCATTCACTTTACAACATTTCAGGTTTGCCGTTTGCCGCAATCTGCAGTGGAAAATCCAGACTGTAGCTAAGAGCTTGTTCACATCACCGTTATGGATTCTGTTATTGTTTCCTGTTATAACATGGTTATAACGGAAAATAACGGAATCCGTAAGATGGAAATCAAAACGGAAGCCTTTAAGAGGCATTCTGTTTTGCTTTAAGTCATAATAGAAGTCTATGGGCAGCATAACGGATCTGTCTGGTTTCCTGTATGCAGAATGTGAAAAAAGTCCTGTCGACAGGACTTTGTTTTCCGTCTTGCATAACGAGAACCAGACGGATCCGTTATAATTCCCATAGCCTTCTATAATGACTGATCAAAACGAAATGCCTCTTAAAGGCTTCCATTTTGACTTCCCATCTTATAGATTCTGTTATTTTCCGTTATAACCATGTTTTAACGAGAAAAAAAACTGAATCCATAACGTTGATGCCTAACCTGTCCTAATTAGTCACATGTGGATTTAGCCAAAAAATGTCTTTGAGGACCTTGTCTTCACCAAAAATACAAATTGTTTTGTTTTCTCAAAAATCTGTTCTCTCCAGTGTGCCTGCATATACAAAACCATTGCTGTTCCACAAGTTAACTTACAAAAAGGTGTTTCTCAAAAAAAAACTGATGAAAATTGTTTGTAATTTTCTTGTCTTCACCAACATTGTTTAAAATTGTCATCTTCATAAAATTAATGGAAATTGCCTTTCAGTTCCTTGTCTTCACCAATATAATTTAACATTGTCTAGTCTTCCAAAAAAATCAATTCTCCCTAGTGTGCTTACATACACCAAACCATCGCCGTCTGCAAGTTCTCCTTAGTCCAAATGAGAATTTCTTTAAAAAAAAATTGTCCCCATAAAATAACTATCAATGCCTTGCATTCTCGTGTGGTGGTGAACGTGGGTCGCATTTTGGAATAGTCGCTGTGTGGCAATTTACATAACACCATGGACATCTGGAGCAGCTGTTATGGTCAGGGACAGTACTTGTCTTTCATGGTCCAATGGGGTCAGTGTTTAGCACAGCAGCAGTGATGCTGCACCACAGCAATGAGGACAGGTCCTATTGACAACCTCATGTTTGTGATAGTCTGGTTTCCACATCAAGCACTTATTCACCTCCTTCCTCCATGTCTGTCTCAATGGGCTTCTTCCTGTCCCCAACGGAAACACGCAGAGTGCTTCCACTCCACCTCCTTCTTTTCATATGCGTAAATTGTAGCATTGCTAAGCTGTCTTAGAACTGATGAGCCTGAGTGAGAGAGTCCTTACAGCAGATGTAATCTTACATAAGGTGCTAACCATGTCCAGGAGAGTGTCTGTGCATTTCTGCCATTCTTATGTGACTAAAAATGCCCTCCTAAACATGCAGTGACTGAACAGTCTGCCTTTGCACCACTTGATCTGCAATGTTCCACTTTGCTGGAATTCCACTTTCTGTATGCTGGAGCATCTGCACGGGCCACATAAAGTGGTCAATTATTGAATCATTCACCCCAGCAGGGAATTGTCAGGGGATTAGCTATTTTGAGCTCAGGCAATGGCGGCTTATTAGGGATGCATGTCACATACTGTCACATACTCAGAGGTACCAAATCAGTAAGGACAATGGCATCATCAACCATGTTATCCCATTGAAACTCCCATCACCATAGTTGCTACTGCCCTACTACTACTCCTTCACAGCCGCGCATCTCCTGTTAGGTTCCATGCTATATTAATTAGGGTCTCAAAAAGGAGGCTAATTTTAGGACCGCCTGTTCAGAACAAGCCACTGTTTTTTCAGATACCATTGTGTGTGTATAAACAGTGTTAGGCATCTGCCACCAATAAGACAACATTTTCAGAATTTTTGATATTTTAAAAGGCATAATAAATCCAACAGTGCATTATGTTTTTAAACAGGCTTGAAAGGGAAGAAAGAGAGAGGAGGGAAAAAATGAAAATCAAGGGAGAAAAATATGAATCCTGGAAGAATTCAGGGTTGTTACACACCAGTCCTAGACATTTGTATTCCTATGTAGGCAATTAAATAATTTACAGACAGTGATATGTGTGTGCTCCTATTGTGTAGTGTATTTAACATATTGTGTAGTACATTGATATGTGCATAATTGGATTCTTTCTTTCTTTCTTTCTTTCTTTCTTTCTTTCTTTCTTTCTTTCTTTCTTTCTTTCTTTCTCTTTCTCACGCTCTTCTTACTGCTAGATGTGCACTGAATGCATCTTTCTCTCTCTAGATTTCTTTCTCACACCCTTCTTACTGTTAGACATACACTGAAGGCATTCATCATTTATGTTCAGATAATTCTTTATTGGTGTTTTCATTCTGTTTAAACAGTTGACAAGTTTTCTCGTATAGACACATTTTGACAGTAATGACAGTTGAGATCACCAGGATAATAGATGTTTTAATCTTTTTCATTTTATGTCAATTTGCCTAATAACTGTTTTCTAATTTGACAGTTTTACAGTGCAATTATTGAAAATAGAATTTCCTATAAATCACTAACATAATAATAGTAAGATTTCTATCCCACTGTTAAGGAGTCAGGAGGAAAATTACACTGGGCACTAAGATTAAATGAACCCCTCAAGAATAAACTGAAAGAGTGAAAGTAAACAGCATTTTGATGAAAAGACACACTAGGGGGCACTGTTGTTATTTAATGAAAATTCACAAAGCCCCTGATAATACAACTACTGAAATGTTTCTATAAAAATAACTAATTTCCCTTAGACATTCAGACTAAGATATCACATATAAATCAAAGCAACTTAAGAAGTCAAATGCTTATTTTGTTTTGAAGAAGCCTGGTCCAGTTCTAAGAAACTAAAATTCACTAAAGTTGTGCTAGTATTCTGTAACAGTCTATATTCTCTTATCTGCAAAATATTAAGAGGAAGATTTATTGTATAGCAATGGCTCATTTCTAGTTAGTTTGTGTCGTCCTCATAACTTCTAGTGACTCTAGCTATACTAAATGAAGGAGAGCCAGGTAGTGCAGGAAAGCAATTAAGATAACACTGATGTCTGTCAAAGTTATTTACTGATGTCCATATATTGATACAGACCGAATGGCTGTGGTAAACCTATTTCTACTCATCAGTGCACTGAATGTTTAATTTCTGTCTAATCTGAAGCTAACAATTAAGTCTTAGACTCCAGTAAAAATAGCACACACACCCCTACATAAAAAGAGCTCTGTAACCAAACCATAAATATGGGTGCTACCAACATATAGATAAAAACTCCACAAATTGTAACACAGCACAACAATCCTAAAGGTGAAAATATCATCTTTACTTAACCATGTAAAAAGTATGCAAAAAATGTTAAAAACCAGAACTATATCCACAAGGAAAAGATGCCATGGAAATGGAACACAGAAATATATAAAGGAATCATAGGCACAATATAAAACAATAGCGACACCACTAAACACCACTAAAGCAGCACTATGTGAGGCAATACTGCACTAGTACCCTAAAGAGTGAATACAAGTAAGAAAAATAATGGCACCTGACACCCCAATGTTGTTTTGCTGTTGCTTTTTCTGGGGAGTACTAGCGCAGTACTGCCTCATATAGTGTTGCTTTGAGGGGGGTTTATTAGTTTATATTGTGTATATGGTTCTTTTATATACTTGTATATTTATTTTCCACCATGGCATCTTTTTCTATGTGGTTTTTAATATTTTTTTGTTTTTAACATGATTAAAGAAAGATGATGATATCTTTACCTTAAATGATTGTTTTATGGTGTTACAATTTTTGGTGTTTTCAAGTTTTCAAAAATAAATCAAAGAGGATTACATAATAAAAGTAATGAATTAGTTAACAAAAATCAGCATATAAGACGTTAAGAACTTAATAAAGGTGGTGTCAGGCATCGCTTTTTGTGGCAGGTTTTATGCATTTTGCTTTAGCCAAAACCAGAAGTGGATCCAGCAGGAATGGCAAATGGAAGACCTTCCAGAACTTTAAAAAATCTACATAAAAAAACTGCCACAGGAAGTGATACAAAAAGCCATGTGTGACACCACCAAAAAAGAGTTACCAATAACATTTGTTAAGTACATGTCTATGTATGTACCAGATCAGTGGGAACATATTTTTCCAAGCAAAAAAAATTAATCTAGTGTCCTCTGTTATCAATCAGTTCAGGTTGAGACTTACATACAGTACTACTAGAAATACTGCTGAATTCCAAATTCCCATATTTATAAACCATTAGGTGCTATGACCTATGGATGAAATATTGCTTTAACAAGAACATATATTAAAAATAAAAAATAAAATATGACCTCAGATGTTCAAGCTGTGTTGATTCTACAATTAAATAGGAATATCAAGGCCCAAGTTTGGATGAACATATACATCACTTATAGATCATAGAAGTTTTTAATGAAAGTTTTTAATATTTTTTTTCATACTTAATACAAAGTAAATATAATAGAAATGATACACACATTAAATAAAAAATAAGACACATTACAAGCACATGCCTTGTTATATTATTCACTAATAAACATCACTGTGTTATAAGAATAACTCCTGCGTTTATTACAAATAAGTGTTTAATAAATGGCAGCATGAGGAAAAAGGTATGTCTGGAGACGGCATCTGATGTGGCTAAAATGCTAATGTTCTTCATGTCGAGACATAAAGTCTGGTTCATATCTGCCGTAATATGATTAGAACTATATAATTCTTAGTAAGTTTACAAAACAGGAGCAAAGCACATTATCCTGCTCGTGTCTCGCAATGCAGAACACACAAAACCAGACACTGGTTACATTCAATTGTATCCTTCAGGCTTCCAGTACACATAGCTTTTGTAGCATTTTTTTTTTACATGTGGCTCTTTTTAAAATACATTTTGTACTTATGGGAAAACATGAAAATGACATCAGGCCTAGAACCATGATGTGATTTGAAAAGAAACAACATTCACAAAAGAAAAAAAAAAAAATTATTGTCTACATTTTTTACTTACAGTGAACATCCGGCCACAATGTTGTTGTTTTTTTATGTTTTTATTTTTTGGATGGGGGAATTAGTTTTTGAAAAAAATGGCAGTATAAATGGTGGTTTACAAAAAACACCTGTAAGGTAGATGTTTTACAGTGCTCCTGAGAACCTTTCGGCAAAATTGCACACATTCAAAAACTACATTGCAAAACCAAGAGAATTCACAATAAACCTGTGCGGTTTTTGCTGTGTGGAACACAAGCACTACTAATTCAGAACATTAGATAGGTAGGTAACTAGATAAAATGGATAATAGATTGTTAATTAGATCGGCAGGTAATCAGTCAGATAGACAGAAAGACAGATATGCAGACAGAGATAGATAGATAGATAGATAGATAGATAGATAGATAGATAGATAGATAGATAGATTAGTTAGGTGTTTCTAGTGTTCTACTTAGTTCTTGAGCGTTAAGATCTGTTATGACAAAATTTCCGTAACTCCACCTTCTTTAACTGAGCATTGTAACAATTAGTTCATGTACCAATTTGCACTATTTTCGGCTTTTCTCTGCCATGATGACCTTATGAACTGACACCATGAGTTTATTTCCTCTGTTGTGCTGTGTATTCTACCTTACTTTGAAAACAATAAACAGATTTTGAAAAGAAGATAGATTTAGATAGAATAGATAGATAGATAGATAGATAGATAGATAGATAGATAGATAGATAGATAGATATCCACGGCAGAAAAACAGCAGCAGCACAGTCAGTCGTGGTGAAGATGGGTGCAATTCCTCAAGGATAAATAGACTAGATAGATAGATAGATAGATAGATAATAGAAGATAGAAAAATAGATAGATAGATAGATAGATAATAGACTTCTTCTATACTTATATTAGTATCCACAGTTATTAATATTTGGTAAAGCTTTACTTGGCAAGAATAACATCACATTAATGTTAACTATACAGATCTTAAACTGATCTCATAGAGATATCTTGATGCTCAGACGGCTTCAGCTCTGCTACATCATTATATTTCTATAAGGCAAATTGTAGGTATTAGAACTAATCCGAAAATTCAAAAATCCCTTCTGTTTTTTAATTTTCTATGTGCCTGTGTAGAAAGCCTATGGGCTGAAGCCTTGGACTTTGCTGCCACAATGGAAGAATGTGGCGAAAAACAGCCTCACCTTTAGAAAAGCAAATTCCAGTAAGTAATTGTATCTACGAAAGCAAAGGTGCCTCTATTCCTTGTGCCCCTGCTTCTAGTCACTTCACTCTCAGATTATTCTGTATGACTAGGAATACACATACTGTAATACACCATGATATAATGTCATATACTGCTATACACAAACATGTTGCCTTTGTGCTTAACTTCAGTGAACATGTATTATTGTTTTATACAGTGCATTCATTAATTTAGAGTTAGGCCTCATTCATCTGTGTGATAAAATAACATCATAAGCAACAAACTTCGATACTTTGCATTTTGAAACAAAAAGTCTCATTCTGCAATAAATTACCATAGAGCACAAAAAATACCTTTACCAGTAAGCTGTAAAAGTACATTTAAAGAGTTATTCCCATCATTGACAATGGGGCATATAGCAAGGACATGCCCCCATTGTCTTATTGGTGTCTTATTGGTGCACCTATATCGAGAACATAGCCCCCAAAGTGAAGGAGGGCGCACTGCGTATGCGCAGCCACCCTCAATTCATTTCCATGGAGCCACAGAAAATAGCTGAGCTGACTTGGCTATTTCCGTCGGCTACATAGAAATGAATCGGAGAGGTGGCCATGCCTGCGCCGTGTGCTCCCATTCATTTCTATGGGAGCAGCGGGGAGCTGCGCCTGGTGTGGCCGGATCCTGGGAAACCCGGGGTCCTCGAGGGACAGCTCTCCCCGCTCCATTCTCGATATAGGTGTGGGTCCCAGTGTGGGACCCGCACCTATCAGACAATAGGGGCATATCCTAGCGATATGCCCCCATTGTCGAAGATGGGATAACCCCTTTTATACAATCCTTCCATTTATTTTACTTTTATTTTTCTGAAATTCTATAGAGCACAAAAATGTACAAAAAACATTCAAAACACCATTTAAAAATCATGTATAAAGACATACCATAGGCTACTATTGTTTGCAGTTTTTATAGCATGTTATGTAATTTGTCTTCTGTAGAGCACAATGGTAAAAAATATACATAAAAGTATAAATAAAGTGGGAAAAATACCATACATATAAAGATGTATGCAGTGCTATTTTCACATGCATTCAATAGAGTTTGCACTTTTTCTGAGAGGGGAGGATTTTTTAGGTTAAACATGAAAATCTTGTTGCATTCCACCGTACTGAAAATATACTATACATACACCTAATATATACATTGTACATGTACAATATATACACCTAACATGTACTATATATACACCTAACATGTACTATATATACACCTAACATATACTATACATGCACCTAACATGTACAATATATACACCTAACATATACTATACATAACACCTAACATGTACAATATACACTACACTAAACATATTACAATATATACACCACATTACTAATGCACCTAACATGTACAATATATACACCTAACATATACTATACATACACCTAACATGTACAATATATACACCTAACATGTACTATATATACACCTAACATGTACTATATATACAGCTAACATCTACGATATATACACCTAACATGTACTATACATAACCTAACATGTACTATATATACACCTCACATGTACTATATATACACCTCACATGTACTATATATACACCTCACATGTACTATATATACAACTAACATGTACTATATATACATCTCACATGTACTATATATACAGCTAAAATGTACTATATATACACCTCACATGTACTATATATAAACCTCACATGTACTATATCTACACCTAACATGTATTATATATACACTTAAAACGTACGATATACACACCTAACATGTACTGTATATAGACCTAACATTTACTGTATATACACCTAGAATGTACTACATATACATTTAACATAAACTATATATACACCTAACATGTATTATATATACACCTAACATGTACTATGTATACACATAAAATGTACAGTATATACACATAACATGTACTGTATATACACATAACGTGTACTATATATACACCTAACATCTACTATATATACACCTAATATGTACTGTATATACACTTAACATGTACTATATATACACCTAACATGTACTATATATACAGCTAATATCTACGATATATACACCTAACATGTACTATACATAACCTAACATGTACTATATATACAACTAACATGTACTTTATATACACCTCACATGTACTATGTATACAACTAACATGTACCATATATAAACCTCACAAGTACTATATCTACACCTAACATGTATTATATATACACTTAAAACGTACGATATATACACCTAACATGTACTGTATATAGACCTAACATTTACTGTATATACACCTAAAATGTACTAAATATACATTTAACATAAACTATATATACACCTACCATGTACTATACATACACCTAACATGTACTATATATACACACATAAAATGTACCGTATATACACCTAACATGTACTGTATATACACTTAACATGTACTATAAATACACCTAACATGTACTATATATACACCTAACATGTACTATATATACCTAACATGTACCATATACACACCTAACATCTACCATATGTAAACCTAACATGTACTATATATACACCTAGCATCTACTATACATACACCTAACATGTACTATATATACACCTAATATCTACTATATATACACCTAACATCTACTATACATGAAGCTAACATGTACTATCTACACCTAACATGTACTATATATACACCTAACATCTACTATACATACACCTAACATGTACTATATATACACCTAACATGTACTAGGCACCTAACATCTACTATACATACACTTAACATGTACTATATATACACCTAATATGCACTATATACACCTAACATGTACTATATATACACCTAACATGTACTATATATGCACCTAACATGTACTATATATACACCTAACATGTACTGTATATGCACCTACCATGTACTGTATATACACCTAACATGTACTATATATATACACACCTAACATGTACTGTATATGCACCTAACATCTACTATACATACACCTAACATGTACCATATATACACCTGACATATACTATATATACACCTAATATGCACTATATACACCTAACATCTACTATATATACAACTAAAATGTACTATATATACACCTAACATCTACCATATATGCACCTAACATCTACTATATATATACACCTAATTAGAAAAAAAGGTTACCAAATCAATATCCCCCAATAACAGCCAAACCTCAGAAAAACTTGATTTAGCATATACACAAAACACCTGTGCAAAGTTAAACACCAGGAGAACCGCACAACCTCTCCTGGTGTTTGCCTTTACATAGGTATGTTATGTGTAATTTATCTGTGGGAGGTTTTATCTATTTTTATGCTACATGTGCCTTACTGATGGCCATGTGTTTGACTTAACTGGCATCTCCCAGGAGATACCAGCGCTTTTCATGTGATGTATATCATCTCTATTTTTAACCATTTTTATATTTGTTTGTGTATGAATTAATAAAGTTGTCTATTTTTAGCCATATTCTGTGACTCAGGTGTTTTATGTATATGCTATATATACACTAACATGTAGTATACATACACCTAACATGTACTATATATACAACTAACATGTACTATATATACAACTAACATGTACTATATAAACACCTAACATGTACTATATATACAACTAACATGTACTATATATACACCTAACATGTACTATATATACACCTAACATATATACATACATAACATGTAGTATATATACACCTAACATACTACACATACAACTAACATGTACTGTATATACACCTCCCATGTACTATATATACACCTAACATATATACACCTAACATGTACTATATATACACCTAACATTTACTATATACACATCTAACATGTACTGTATATACACCTAAGATGTACTATACATACACCTAACATGCACTATATATACACCTAACGTACTATATATACACCTAACATATATACATACATAACATGTACTATATATACACCTAACATGTACTATACAGTATAGATACACCCAACGTCTACTATATATACACCTAACATCTACCATATATCCAACTAATATGTACTATATATACACCTAACATGTACTATATATACACCTAACATGTACTATATATACCTAACATGTACCATATATACACCTAACATCTTCCATATGTACACCTAACATGTACTATATATACAACTAACATGTACTATATATACACCTAGCATCTACTATACATACACCTAACATGTACTATATATACACCTAATATCTACTATATATACACTTAACATCTACTATACATACACCTAACATGTACTATATATACACCAAACATGTACTATATATACACCGAGCATCTACTATACATACACCTAACATGTACTATATATACACCTAATATCTACTATATATACACTTAACATCTACTATACATACACCTAACATGTACTATA
This sequence comes from Rhinella marina, assembly GCA_900303285.1. Lineage (NCBI taxonomy): Eukaryota > Metazoa > Chordata > Amphibia > Anura > Bufonidae > Rhinella > Rhinella marina. Next base: position 91,564 of record ONZH01007773.1, read on the forward strand.
TATACAACTAACATGTACTAGGCACCTAACATCTACTATACATACACCTAACATGTACTATATATACACCTGACATGTACTATATATATACCTAATATGCACTATATACACCTAACATGTACTATATACACCTGACGTACTATATATACACCTAATATGCACTATATACACCTAACATGTACTATATATACACCTAACATTTACTGTATATGCACCTAACATCTACTATACATACACCTAACATGTACCATATATACACCTGACATGTACTATATATACACCTAATATGCACTATATACACCTAACATCTACTATATATACAACTAAAATGTACTATATATACACCTAACATCTACCATATATGCACCTAACATCTACTATATATACACCTAATTAGAAAAATAGGTTACCAAATCAATATCCCCCCATAACAGCCAAACCTCAAAAAAACTTGATTTAGCATATACACAAAACACCTGTGTAACGTTAAACACCAGGAGAACTGCACAACCCCTCTTGGTGTTTGCCTTTACATAGGTATGTTATGTGTAATTTATCTGTGGGGGGTTTTATCTATTTTTATGCTACATGTGCCTTACTGAAGGCCATGTGTTTGACTTAACCCTTTCTACCCCGAAGGTTTTTTCGGTTTTGCGTTTTCGTTTTGCGCTCCATGTCTTGATACAGCCATAACTTTCTTATTTTTCTGTTCACATAGCTGTATGATGGCTTGTTTTTTGCGGGACAAGTTGTACTTTCCAACGCCACCATTTACTATGGCATATGGTGTAGTGGAATGAGGGAAAAAATTCCAAATCGGGTGAAATTGCAAAAAATACGCAATTCCGCTACAGTTTTACAGGCTTTTTTATTTACGGCGTTCGATGTTCATTAAAACTAACCAGATACTTTCATTCTACTGGTCAGCATGAATCTGACGATACCTAATATGTATAGTTTTTCTTGTGTTTTGATAGTGATAAAATAATTATAAAGTTGGATTTTTTTTTTTTTGGTCGTCATATCTGGACCCCTATAACTTTTGGTATTTACGTGTACGGAGCTGTATGGGGGCTAATTTTTTGCTGGGCGATATGAAATTTTTACACGTACTATATATATATACTATATACTATACTATACTGTATATACAGTATATACTGTATATACTATATACTATATACATGTACTATATATACAACTAACATGTACTTTATATACACCTTTTATTGTTACCATTCTGGGGTGCGTATGACTTTTTGATTGCTTTTTATTTAATTTTTTTTAGAAAAAAAGCGACAAAAAACAGTGAATCGCCATTTTGCCGCTTTTTTCCGCCACACAATTCACCGTGTTGGAATTTTTTTTTTATATTTTAAAAGTACGGGCGTTTTCGTTCACGGTGATACCCATGATGTCTATATTTATTTTTATTTAGGTTTTTTTTTTTTTTTTAATTATACGGAAAGGGGGGTAATTTAAACTTTTATATTTTTTTTATTTTTTATATATTTTTTAACATTTTTTTTATTTTTTGTGATTATTTTAAAGCTCAAATATGAGCTCATATATTGTGTTTTTTTTTTCTTTATGAGCAATCAGGGATTTACTAGATGGAGATAAATCCAAGAATTGCTCATTTCTTATTCTGGCCTGCCATCTAATGGGCAGAATAAGAATTGCAGTTTGAAAACTGTAATCCTCACCAGCGAGGATTACAGTTTTCACATGGTGTACAGACACCCCGATTCATGTCCCCGCACCGCCCCAGTGCCATACATGTACAGCGCTGGTCGTGAAGGGGTTAACTGGCATCCTACTACAATTGTATAGCTGGGCTGCCTCTATTACAGCTCTGTGATTACCCTCCATATGATATATGTTGTTGTTATACCTCCCAGGAGATACCAGCACTTTTCATGTGATGTATATCATCTCTATTTTTAACCATATTTATATTTGTTTGTGTATGAATTAAAAAATTTGTTTATTTTTAGCCATATTCTGTGACTCAGGTGTTTTGTGTATATGCTATATATACACTAACATGTAGTATACATACACCTAACATGTACTATATATACACCTAACATGTACTATATATACAACTAACATGTACTATACATACACGGTGTATGTATAGTACATGTTAGTTGTATATATAGTACATGTTAGGTGTATATATGATACAACTAACATGTACTATATATACATCTAACATGTAATGTATATACACCTAACATATATACACCTAACATGTACTATATATACACCTAACATTTACTATATACACATCTAACATGTACTGTATATACACCTAATGTACTATATATACACCTAACATATATATATATATATATATATATATATATATATATACATAACATGTACTATATATACACCTAACATGTACTACATACACATCTAACATATAGTGTATAGACACCTAACATATACTATACATACACCTAACAAGTACTATATATACACCTAACATGTACTATATATACACCTAATGTACTACATATACACGTAACATACATACACACCTAACATGTACTATATATACACCTAACATGTGCTATATATACACCTAACATGTACTATATATACACCTAACATGTACTGTTTATACACCTACCATGTACTATATATACACCTAATATACTATATATACATCTAACAAACCAAACATGTACTGTATATACACCTAATGTACTATATATACACCTAACATATATACAGCTAACATGTACTATATATACAGCTAACATGGACTATATATATACCTAACATGTACTATATAATCCACCTAAAATGTACTATATATACACCTAACATCTACCATATATTCAGCTAACATCTACTATACATACACCTAACATCTTCTATATATACACACACCTAACATCTACCATATAAACACCTCACATGTACTATATATACACCTACCATGTACTATATATACACATCTAACATTTAGTGTATATACACCTAACATGTACTATATATACACCTCACATGTACTATATATACACATCTAACATTTAGTGTATATACACCTAACATGTACTATATATACACCTCACATGTACTATATATACACATCTAACATTTAGTGAATATACACCTAACATGTACTGTATATACACCTAACATGTACTGTATATACGCCTCCCATGTACTATATATACACCTAAAATGTACTGTATATACACCTAACATGTACTATATACACATCTATCATGTACTGTATATACACCTAACATGTACTATATACACATCTAACATGTACTGTATACACACATAACATGTACTATATATACATATATACACACACACACCTAACATGTAGTATATATATACACCTAACATGTGCTATATATACACCTAACATGTACTATACATACAGTTAACATGTACTGTATATACACCTAACATATACTATATATACATCTAACATGTTCTGTATATATACCTAACATGTACTATATATACACCTAATATATATACACCTAACATCTACTGCATATACACCTAACATGTACTATATACACAACTAACATGTACTATATATACACCTAACATGTACTGTATATACACCTAACATGTACTGTATATACACCTAACATGTACTATATATACACCTAACATGTTCTATATATACAACTAACATGTACTATACATACACTTCACATCTACCATATATACACCTAACATGTACTATATATACACCTAACATGTACTATATATACAACTAACATGTACTATATATACAACTAACATGTACTATATATACACCTAACATGTACTATATATACACCTAACATGTACTGTATATACACCTACCATGTACTATATATACCCCTAACATGTACTATATATACACCTCACATGTACTATATATACACCTCACATGTACTATATATACACACCTAACATGTACTGTATATGCACCTAACATCTACTATATATACACCTAACATGTACTGTATATACATCTAACATGTATTATATATACACCTAACATGTACTATATATACTTCTAATGTACTATATATACAACTAACATGTACTATATATAAACCTAACATCTACTATATATACACCTAATGTACCATATATACACACATCTAACATGTACTATATATACACCTCTCATTTACTATATATATACACCTGAACACTTTACCAAGCTATTTTGTCAGATATAACATCAGGCTGACACAACTACAGGAATGATAATATAATTACTAAGAAGTAAGTAAATGAGAATAATATGAAATACATTATTGAACAGAATGGTACAAAGCACGTAAAAGACAATGGCGTCAATTGTATCGCTGCATTATAGGGATAAGGTTGCAACAAGTGATCACGAAGGCAGATAAAACTGTAAAGGCTCTTTTCATGTGACATAAAGGGTCAGCATACTTTAGTGGATTCAGGTTTTGTTTTTTTTACTCTAGGAATTTTAATCAAGATATTATTAGAGGCAGATTGGAGATGCTTCTGTTCGTTCAATTGTGAAACAAAAACGGCGTATCTTGTCCTAATGCTGTGTGAGCAATCCGCTCATGGATACGCCTAGTAATGCCTATATGGATATACTGCAATGTGTAGTTTATTACAACCAAAAAGATCCTAAAAATACATAAATATATAAAAAAGAATAGACATGCAACCAGTGCTGAACAAAGTTTGTGAATATTATGTATCTAATATATAGTTGATTGGCCGCTTATGTTAATTAATCTTACAAAAGCCTTCCTCATAGTGGTTAATATTCATGACTGCAAATGTTTTGATTTCATTTATTTATTTATCTATTATAGATAGACAGAGATAGATAGATAGATAGATAGATAGATAGATAGATAGATAGATAGATAATATGAGATAGATAGTAGATTTAGGTAGATAGATGGAAGATAGATGTATTTAGATTGAAAGATAGGAACACACGCCGTGCGGCCCCATTGAAAATGCCTATACTTGTCCGTGCGCACGGACAAGTATAGGACATGCTCAACGGAGCCACGGCACAATTTTGCGGAATAGATGCGGCTCCATGCACACGGTCATGTGAATGGGGCCTTAAATGAAGATAAATAGTAAATTGTCAATGCTGCTTTATTTTTAAGTGACTGTGCTGGGTATGTTTACTTCTTTCATTTAAATAGATGCATAGATAGACAATAGATATGAGATAGACACACAGACATAGATAGATATAGATAGATTAGAGATAGATAAATAGATATAACATAGATAGATAGATAGATAGATAGATAGATAGATAGATAGATAGATAGATAGAGAACAGACTGACAGATAAAGAGTTATACTTTTTGGTTTATAGGGGTGTAAATTCTGACAAACTACACATTAATAAATTGTGCTGTCACAAGAAAAATCTTCAATGGATAAAGAAAATGACAATAATATACATCCTTTTAATTGCTATAAGTAACATCTACAGGTTCGGTTATATATCACCGGTACATTGGCATTCCTCAGCACTACAAGCCAGCACAGGTTCCTTCAGCTTCACGTTAATTCAACAGTTCATAAGTTCTCATCTCCATTTTCCTGCCTGTTGTAAATTGTCGTACAGTATGTAAACTAGAAATATCAGCAGCAGTGCAGATAATATTTTACATGTCAGATCAGTCCTGTATCTACACATCCATTCTTCATAGCATTGACAGGGAATGTATTAATGGGAAGGATATGCCACTCAGTACACTGGGCCCATTGTTGTCTCTGGGATGATTAAGAGTGATACGTCCTAAGCCAGGTGCTTCACAGTCACAAAGACTACATCGTGAGCTGTCAATCTCCAGCTACACTGAAGAAAAATGGCATTTTAAACATGAAGCTACATTTCTAGAATTAAAAAATGCATTATGTAACATATTCTGTAATACAGACTAAGAGAAAAAAAATGTCAATTTATTTTATTGTGCACATTCCCCAAAACAGACAGTTATTTCTTATTCTTCTTATTCTACGCCATGCCTCTAATCGTCTCCAGCAAGTGAAGGTGCAGCAGTACTGAGTGGTGTATCCTGTATTATTCAGAATAATATCCAGTGTATCCAGTATGTTCTATTTTTTAGGTTAAAGGGACACTTCTATCAAAATTTCTTTATCACGTCACAAAAAATGTTATCTGCCAGTTAAAACCAGATGCAACACATGCTTTTTTCTAATCTGTTTTTATTTTCTGATTTTTTTAAAATTCTATTTCCTGCACATGATTAGGGGGCCGCCATCTTTCCTGAGCTGTATTTAGCAGTATTTAGAAAGCATTAAGAAAATTGCTTTACGGCAGCCCCAAGGTCCATAGACACAATGGACAGGAGGGGACCTCATTGACTTCTATGGGAGAGTTTTCTAGGCATGCTCTGTGATCTGTGCAGAGGTCATTGTACAAGGAAAGAATAGATAAACTCTGACAATCACCTATTGTGAATGGTGGGTCATGTCTTATCCATACATAGAGGTGATATCATTACTGGCAGGATTGGAATGACAGATAAGCAGCTAACTGCAGTAAAGTGATCTGTACAGACCAAAAAGGAGCGCCTATTATCAGGCTTAGTGGCCAGTGCGAAAACTGCACAATTCCATTGTTTTTGGTTTATTATACATAGTGACATGGAAAATTAAAAGTTACCACCAAAAAAATCCATAAAATATGTTTAATATAAAAACACAAATTTTAATTTTCTGATGACTACCTATATGTGAATATTCTATATCATTTTTTAAAGGAGTTATCCCATGACTAATGTAAAAAATAAAAATGAGACATCATAAAGTACATGCTAGAACTAGCCCTGTACCTCTCGTGGATCCAGGGATCGCCACATTCATTGCTCTTCTAGATTTATATCAAACTGACAGCTCAAGGGGAGTGTCTTTTCTGCTGCAGCTCAGGAGGCAGTTGAAAGATGAAACTGAGCATGTGTGGCCATCTCAGTGAGCAGGTCCAAGAAATAAGAAAAAACAAACAGCAGGTGGCACTATACAGATATATTTTATTGAATAACTCAGTAGCTATGGTCAATTTTTAATTATATGCAATTACAAAAGTATTCAGATCCAGGTGCTGGTTTGAAAACTGTACAATATTTTTTGTGGGACATCCCCTTTAAATATAAAAATGAGTGGATGGTTTTCTGCATATAATTTTTGAAGTCACTCCATGTATTCTTCTTTCTGCTTTGGCTCTTTACTGTACTTTCCTCCTTGCTTGAACACCAGACAGTGTCACTTAGCTCTGTCAGTCAGACCATCGCTGTGACCAGAGACAGCCCCTCTGTGGAGACTCAATTAGAGCATCACGCATTACATTAATCAATGCAATGCTCTAGGTCCATCAAGAGAATAATAGAGCAACAGACCTATCAAGAGTACAATAGAATGATACTACCATCCGAATTCTGCATCTACTATTATTATGATTATCCTACAGATAAAATCTTCCCCTCACAAAAACAGCCAAAAATTCTACAAAGAATTGCTTTTTATAAATACTGAGCTGGAAAAATACCACATTCAGATGAAAGTGTTAGTTTAAGGAATTTTTTCCCTTTCCAGTTAGTTCAGAGACGGTCACAGTACTGTACTCAAGCTAATGTAAAGGATCTTAAAGAGGGCCTATAGCAGGGAACCCCCCTGTGTTTAATTGATACAAACTTTTTTTCATTTTTCAAAAAATAATACTGTAAATAAAACTAGTCAAAAATAAAAAAAATAAAATAAAAAAAATCTATTTTTAAGTTGCGATTCATCTTCCTTTAAGGCTCCGTTCATGCTCAGCCCTGAAGACATTGTATTCCTACAACAATCCCAATAGCTTTTACATGTGTTGGCATTTCCAATTTTCTGTTCCATGAAAAGAACATAAAAAGTAAAAATGATGGCAGTGACGGATCAGTCACAGAATGGACACAAACCGTGGCCTGATGGACCACTATCTGAATGCATTTTACTGCTGGTTTGTAGGAGCACAGCATCAGAATGGAAGTGAGCATGAAGATAAAACTTACATATTCGGATTCAGCATCACTTACACTATACATCTCTTACTCTAGTTCATGGGGTGTTTCGGAGATAAAAGGTTCCCTTTAAGCATGATTACAATTAATGTTGAGCGAATCGAAGTATCCAAAGTGGAATTCGATCTGAATTTCAGGGAATCAATTTTCCCTGAAATGGCGATAAAAACAAAAAAATTCATACTCACCTCGTCCATTTGTGCATGAAAAGGCCGCCGTGGCCATCTTGACTGAAGATACCGCACAAAATCTTGTGTGTTGATGTATGATGTTGCCACGCTGGCCGACATGATGACTTAATCACGTCATCGCACGAGATTTTGGAGGTTTCTTCAATCGAGATGGCCGTGGTGGCCTCTATACGATCAAATGGATAAGGTGAGGGTTTTTTTTTTACCAGATTAACACCTGAAAGCCCTCAATGTTAGGACTCATTCAGACGGCAGTAGTGTTCCGCAATTTGCGGACCGCACATGGCCACAACCATTATAGAACATTCCTATTCTTGTACACAACTGAGGATAAGAATAGGACATGCTCTATGCTTTCCGCAGACCCGCGAAACAGAACCACTGTGTTCTGTCCCATCTTTTGCGGCCCCATTTAAATTAATGGTTCCACACCCGTTTTGCAAGATTGTGGAACAGGGGCAGACCCATTCATATGGCTGTCTGAATGGAACCCTTAATCTCAAATGCATCTGAAGGGTTCAATGACAACATTTCCTGTCATCGTGCCCGCTACATACAAAGAAATGCGCTTTGTGACAAATTAATTCAATGTCACAAAGCGGATTTCTTTGTGAAATTCGGCGAAGCAGCTGAATCCAATTTTCAATAACTTCGCTCATCTCCAGTTACAATACAATACATCCAATACAATACATGTCACAGTATTGGGCTGCATCTAAATCACTCACTATTTCATATTTTTGGAAGTAGTATTTTTTGAGTAGAGTATACTGGGATCTCCTTCTTTCCTAAAAATTATTCTAAACATGGTCTATTAACCTTTCTGATACTGATGAATTCTAGGACGAAGTGTCTATATTTTGTGTCCATTTTGCAAGAAATAAATAGAATGCTGAACTGAACATTGTTCGCTTCATAAAAGCTGCCACATCCAGTATATAAATTTGAAGAGCAGCTTCAGAGAATTATCATATTAATACCTTTGAATTAAATTCTTAAATCTCTTCAGATCAGAAGTTTGCATTCTTTGAAAATATGCATTAAAAAGGCAATAATATATTTTACAGCAGTAAGCTTTTACAGTTCTGGAAATGTTAAGCTACAGAGAGCCCAAAAGGCGAATATGTAGGTACTTTATTGAATACTAACCTATTTCTTAAGTCCCCATTTTGTATTCTCTCCACTGAACTGCTGAGAGGCATTTCCGAATATCCATCAACCTTTTTGTAAAATATGACTTTCATATCTTAGCTAAGAGTTCCAGATTTCCATGAAAAATATTTCCCATTGGATCTCTAATAAACCATTTATATGTGTGTGTTTCAAATTTTGATGATTATCATTTATATTTAATGCATCAAAATATTCTGAAGTAACCAGAATGGAATATTGCAACAAATAAACCAGCGAAGCAATAATGTGATACCTAACGGTACATAAAATGAATATCGCTTGTATGCCCAAAGTGAGAGAAAAGGCTCAAGTGCAAGACATCTCAGATCAGCCAAGAGCATCATTTGTCAGTAGGCCAACACTGTAAGTGGAGTGGGACAGGAAGTGAGAACTGTCAACAACCTGGCTTTACGTCATCTTTCAACTTTTTTCCAAAGTTTTTGCCTTCACGTTGACAGGAGAGATCCAGATGGGAGTCAGAGAGAATACAAATGTGGTGTTCTTTACAGCATTGTTCCTCAACTCCAGTCCTCAGGGCGGACCTACTGGTCATGATTTAAGAATATCCAACAAAATGAATACCTGTGGTAAGTCCTGATGTAATGACACTAATTATATCATCTGCTGAATACTAAGGAAATCCTAAAAACATGGCCGGATGGAGGGCTCTGAGGACTGGAGTTGAGGAGCCCTAGGGTATAACATATTAAAATATTATATAATGAATGTCTCTACATGGTCTCTAAAAATTGTGCAAACTTATAGCAAAGAAAAAAGTAAGTTATAATCATACAGAGGGGTTGTCTACATTTGGCAACCTCTATCCACACCTCTACTGGGACATATTCATACAACAGATTGGAGCCTCAAACTCAGAAATTCACAATGTTAACCAAAGCAGAGAGCTTCCACGAAGAACTGCTCTCCTTCTAGAGGATCAAGTTAGTTGATGCATTACACGGATGGATCATTGATTCTTATGGATCCGTGAAATGCTTAAAGTATACTTCCAATGTTGATGGTGCTTTCATCTCCTACCATAAGTTTAAAGGGGTATTCTGGTTATAGCAAAGTCGTCTTCTATCTCTAATGATGTTTACATTTTTATTTTCCTGCAAAAATTTAAATGAGATGGTGGGATTCGTAAGCCGTTTGATTTAGTAGTCAAGGCTACCATACAATGTCCAAAGCTCCTCACACATAAAAGAATAGCCACTATCCGCAGGACAATATAACAGGTCAATAAGAAGAAAACTGAATCAGGGATGAATGATTGTTAATATAATCATTTGTCCCCCATACGGTTTGCACATTGTCGGCAGCACATTCCATGTTTATATGGGGAGATGTGCTGTCAACAAACACTTATTTTTGTGGTTGCACAAATATCTGCTCATTTATCAGTTGCTCTGGTACTTAAAGGGAACCTGTCATCTCCGAAACACCCCCTGAACTAGAGTAATCGGTGTATAGTGTAAGTGATGCTGAATCCGAATATGTAAGTTTTATCTTCATAATCACTTCTATTCTGACGCTGTGCTCCCACAAATCAGCAGTAAAATGCACTCAGTGGACTCCAGTGCTCACTCACATAATGGAGAGGACTCAAAGAAGAGTCCTGTGAATGTATTTTTCTGCTGGGAGCACAACGTCAGAATGGAAATGAGTATGAAAATAAAAATTACATATTCGGATTCAGCATCATTTACACTATACACCGCTTACTCTAGTTCAGGGGGTGTTTCGGAGATGACAGGTTCCCTTTAAGGCAACTTCCAGGGCAGGCATCAATGGTCAATATAGAGGTCAGGCACAAGTCAGGTCAGGCAGCGGAGGGTCAGAATCCAGGAATCTAGCACAAGTCAGTATATGGGCAGACAAACGGATACAGCACATTTTAGCAGGGAACTTGAAAGCTAAACAAACTATTGCTCAGGCACTTTCCCAATTATTAGTTGAACAAACATTCCTATGACTGTAATATGGCCTTAAGTGTCAGACTTTTGCAATGCATCACATCTAACATTTTGGAATAAAAGCCTACAGCAATATTTATATCGTTTTTTAACCTCTTTCCAGCATCCGCTGTTCAGTTGCAATGGCAACCTCGGGGTTTCTGAAGGCTCCAAGGTCTGCCATAGCGAAGTTCCTATCAAGTCGCACCTGTGATTCTCCCGTGGACTAAGCTATTTCAGTCTATTGCGTAAGCGATCAGATGATCATGTCTCCTAGTGGGACTAAGAAGAAGTGTGAAAAACGTTAAAAAAAACTTTTTAAAAACCATAAAAAACTCAAAAAGTTATAAAAATTATAATCACCCCATTTTAAAATTAAAAAGAAACAATAGAAAATAAACATCATTGGAACCACTGCATCCAAAAACTGCCATTACTATTAAAGTATAAAAGTATTTGTCCCATACGGTGAATATCATAACGGAAAAAAGATTGAAATGGCTAATTTTACATTTTTGCCCAAAAAAGTGATAAAAAAAAGTCATACACACCTAAAAAAAAAATCAATTTTCAATGTATTTATCAATATAAAATACAGATCACCCTGCAAAAAATGAGCCACAACGCAGCTCTATAGACGTAAATATAAAAAAGTATTGGGTCGGAATATGGCAATGCAAAGAAAATTATTATTTTTTGCACAAGAAAAACTATAAAAATCTGGCATCACTCTAATCATACTAGCGGTATGAGTCCACCCCAATTAGATTTTTTTACAGCTTCCCAGTACTTTGTATGCAATAGTAAATGTCCTGCAAAAAACAAGCCCTCAAACAGTTATGTGAATGAAAAGATAAAAAGGTTATGGCTCCTGGAAGGCAGGACGAAAATGGTAAAACAGAAAATTGCTGCATCAGGACACTAAATTTAGTGCTTAGAAATTCTATGTTTTTTTTACTAAAGAACTGAATTTTAAGAAATGTGTTCATCTCTACTTGTTATAACGGCAGGAGGTGTTATCCATGATCATGATGTCTATCAGGCTTCAGTGTACAGTGCTTCACTGTACGGCAGCGGCCTCAGGAAGCGCACGGCGTCATAGCAACCAATGACGCCGTGCGCTCCAGTCCTCTGGGGCAGCACAGGCCGGGCTTTCACGGCCCGTATACGGCCGTGAAACACGGTCGTCTGAATGGGGTCTTAGAGTTAGAGATGAGCGAATTTCATATTTTGAAATTCGTTCACACTTCATTTGGTGGTAAAAGGTGAATTGCGTTATGGATTTCGTTACCACAGACCATAACGCAATTCTATAACAGATCCGTCTGGTCTCCATTATGCTGGAGAGGACTCCCCTGTATAACGGAAATGGGACAGATCCGTTTTGCAGGCCATAGAATTCTATTGTGATGGAATGAATAACGGAATGCCTCTAAAGGCATTCTGTTATGCACTGCGTCATAGAATTGCGTTATGGTCCGTGGTAACGGAATCCATAACGCAATTCACCTTTTACCACCAAACGAAGCGTGAACGGATTTCAAAATATGAAATTCGCTCATCTCTACATCTCTTCGCTCACAAAGAATGTCCTAAAATCATATCTACAGAAATACAGTATATAGGAAATTCTAAGTAAAGTGTCTCCTATGAGAACAAATCATTACCATTCAATAAGTAGATTTCAAACCTCTGGATACTTGTGATTTCTATCCAAACCGTTCTAAGAGGTAAGGATGTAATTAATGAAAGACTGTACATGGGCACTCTGAATGGTAGATGTCAGCTATTGCGTGATGGGCAATCATCAATCATCCATTGTCAGTTATTTCTGTCTCGGTGAGTAAGCCTTTATTTGAAGCATAAAGTAAGAATGCTGCCAGACCACAGGAACAAGCCCTGAGCTGTTTGCAGGTGCTGCTATTCACAGCTGTCAATTAAACCCTTGACATTCCCATAATGGCCAAGAGGCAAAGCATATGCAATTGATACTTTATATACAGAAAAATATCAAAATATAATTTTTTTACCCAAAACAATAATAATAGTAATGATGATACACATATCTATACAGAATAAACATTAGCATAAACATTAGCATAATAATATGGTAAAATGATAACACCATAAGACTTACAAATCCCATTCACAGCAATGTCATTATGCTGCTTGTCACCTAAAACCAATTTGCAGTTTCAGGTGATGATACCGGAGTGTCACAGTAATCTTTGGAATTATGTTGCCATGCTTTTGATCACATTTCATACGTTGCAATGTGGAATGAAATCTGCAGCGAAATCCTACAGCAGCACGTGCATATTCGTGGAGACTGTAGACAGGCTACTTAAGTAGTGAACTTTTTCCTTTATGCATGAACATGGTCTAATGAGTATTTTTCTGTTGCTCTGTGTCACATAAGAAAAATGTATTGTGTTACTCTATATAACATAAAAAGTATATGACTATGTATATAAGCTCTGCCACGTATAAACGCAGATGATAATATTAATGATATAGGAATAGTAATTCTCATTATTACTAGAAATAATATAGTCTCTCAGAAAGTACTAGTTCTACTTGTGGAGAACCTGTAGGGCAATGCTGCCTGGGAAAAAAGTATGCAGTAGATTTCCTTCAGAAGGAATAAAACTGTCTCTCTAGCGCCATCTGTTGTTATCTACCATGTCAATCAATATCCGACTCTGTAAAGGGTCAGGCATTGAATTATAGGCTAGCAACCTACAGGTGGACCAATAGAGACAGTTTTTCTAGCAGTAGTTTTGGGAGTGTTACTAAAAATGTGACTACTGTGTTATTAATAAATGACTGATATGATCATCAACTTTTAATAACAATACTAATAGGTGTTATGGCTGTGAAGCCACTGTGTCAACCAACAGATTTGGCTTTGGGCTAAACATAAGGACGTTATCTTGACCATCACCTAGTATTCACCCTACAACCTTTCTACGGGTATCTGGACTTCGCTGCAGGAGAACCACCAGGCTGCCAGCTCCTGGAGTAGCCTCTCCGTAGATGACACTTGACCCATGGGGGTCAGACACACAGGTGGGGAGCACTGAGGGTTCAGGCAAAACCATAGTCAGTGAAAGGCTAAGGTCAGGTCAGGCAGAGTACGAGTAATCCACTAAACCGTTCGAGGTCAGGGAAGACAGCAAAGGGTCAGTATAGAGGTCAGGCACAGGTCAGGTCAGGCAGCAGAGGCTCAGAATCCAGGAATCTAGCACAAGTCAGTACAGGGGCAGACAGACAGATACAGCACACTTAGCAGGGAACTAGAAAGCTAAACAACCTATTGCTCAGGCACTCTCCCACAGTGGAAGGTGCCTTAAGTACCCAAAGGTGGCCAGGTATTGAACGGTGTGAATTAGGGTATACGTGCTGGCCCTTTAGGAGGGGAGTGCGCAAGTGCCCTATGGGCAAAGGGAAGAGGTTTTGCTGGCAAGAAACAGGCTGCAGCCTGCAGGGACACAGATGAGTCTGACAGCTGGGACTGTGGCAAGGAAGCAGAGGAAAGCCAGTGGGTCTGGACCTACGGAGGAAAGGAAGACAGTTCAGTGAAGCAACGCCCTGGAGAGTGGGATTGTGGGGGGGGGGGGCACAGGCTGCCAAAGTAACAATAGTCTACAATGAAGTTTAGTTTGCTTTCCTGGTTTTTGCTGAGAAGTATCATTTACGGAAAACAGAAAGGCCTGAGTGTGATCCTATTATGCAATGTCAGAACATCAAAGCTCTTGACTTCTTATCAATCATTGCTAATAGATAGCTGATAACAATAAATAATGGCTACTTTCAGTCCATATTTTAGAGCAGATTGTAAGACCACATGTATGATTAAAAGAACACTGCTTTAATCTTCACATGACAAAAAGTTGATGAATGTATCGTGAGCAACCTGAACCTAACCTGAATTACAAGACATGTCATTAAATATACCAGCTCCTTAAATAAAAAAGAAATACAATATAATTTAGATTTTTTGTGTGTTTTTAATCAAATTAAATATTACATTTCAAAAATTTCAATATTGGTTATATTCTATTTTATTGTGGTATGTATAATTATTTTTCTACTATAATAGCTTTGCTTTCAGTGTTGACCCATTTGTAACCAACTTTCTGTTATCGTCAAGCCTGATGGATGAAATGGATGCTGAATAGATGAATAGATACAATGAATTCAGCAGGCTGTTCCTCTTCTTGAAGATTCTGATTGCCTGATTGGAGTCGGGGAAGAATATTTTTCCCTAAAGTGAGGAAAATTGTCTTCTACCTCACAGGGGTTTTTTGCCTTCCTCTGGATCAACTTGCAGGAAAACAGGCCGAACTGGATGGACAGATGTCTTTTTTCGGCCTTATAAACTATGTTACTATGTTACTATTTCACCCAAAATGTTTCCCGCCTCTATTAGCCATTCTCTCTGTGAGTTTCACTTCCTTTCCTGTTACGTCTGTGATAATCTCAAGATGAGGTACCACGATTACTACATTGTATAGAGCTGATTCCCAAAAGGCGAGTCATAGAAACAAAGCTCTTTGACATTTTATACAGAGAAGCATTTTTCTATAATGTCAGATGGCTTGTCATAATAAAAGGCTGATCTGAAAATCAGTATGCAACAAATGCAAAACAAGAGATTAATGGATGACACCAGTAAAAGAAATGCCATTCAGTAAAGTCTCTTAAAACCCAGTGTTAAAGGAGGGGTTGGGAAAGAATCATTCTCTCTACAATTTGCCTCCAGGCACTAAAGCAGCAAAAGTGTCTAATACCTATAATTATTTTAATAAGCCTTAGCTTAAATCTAAAAAAAAACATAATTTGGTTAATATGCTACACAAGTACATCATTTATTTAATTGTAAAAAAAATATTATAAAAAGTAAGACGCTCACACAGCAATAACATAAAAAAAGATATCAATCTATCAATTAGAAATGAACTAACCTTTCAAGACTCAATTCATTTCAGGTTTTTTTTTTATACAAATCAATTTGAGAGAAAGAGCCTAGCATGCTGCTGTGGGTTTCTCAGCAATATATATACATGGTCTAGGGGATAATATTTCTCATTAACGAGAGCACCTAGTATGTGTAGTACATGTGTGGAGTAGTGTAGGTCAGGCTATGATCCCCGGGTTTCTAGGAAAGATAGCCAAATTAGCTTTCACAAGCCTATCTGATGCTAGTGGATGTAAGATGTGCTAATTTTAATATATTTTCCTAGAAATCAAGAGGAACATTGGCTGGGTTGGAATACTCCTCATGTATACTTGGCACCTCCCATAAGAAGAAATTGTACTCCAACCATGACCTCTCAGGCAGCCAAGCAAAGTTTGCTTAGCTCTGTTAAAGGGTAGTTATCAGGAAAAAGCTGGATTCCTGGTATAAACAAATAAAGCAAGTGGTACAGCACCTGTAGAGTGGCTGATGTTTCTCCTGGATGCACGTTCTCCCTGGAGTCTAGTCCCAAAAGGCTCCCAGAATCACAGAGGCAAAAAGTAGAAGACAGCGTCCATGTCCAAAAAAAGATCTTCTTTATTAGATCAACACACCTAAGCACATGCTACGTTTCGGCTTAACCTTAGCCTTTTTCAAGCATGCATACACCCCAAATCACCCGGCCTTATAAACCATAATACCAGTGACATCATAAACAGGAAATGGATACACTCAATCCAAATTTACCTCTTTGTCATTCAAAATAATTTCATCAGGCCTCAAGGTAAGAGGCTAATCATTAAGCAATCATGGAGCAGTGTCAAAAATTTTTTTGGACATGGACGCTGTCTTCTACTTTTTGCCTCTGGATTTCTGGTATGAGACAGTTTTAATTTTTGGGACTAGCTTGCGTGTCTCTTTTCCAGAAAAGTATTATGTGGAGTTGTAAGCACTGCAATAAATAATAATCCTATTATGACAAAGGACTGATTGAACAGCTTGCGAGTACCACCAAAAACGTAGTTGAAAACAAATAGGGTAAAGTTCATCTATGAAACCCAAGACATATATATAAATATATGTGATCAAGATAAACAAATCAATTCTGTGAATTGGAAGAATAGATGCAAATTCACATATCTTAATTATGAGAGCATTAGACAGGATATCCCATCTTTCAGTTTTTGTCAGGCAAGCTAATTTACATATCTTTGGGTTTCTGGGAAAGAAATTCCAATCTTTGCAAAAAAAAAAAAAGAATGCTAATCTAATCTCATGCCAGATGAATTAAGATTAGAGATGAGCGAGCACTAAAATCCCCGGGTGCTCGTTATTCGAGTCGAATTTTTCCCGATGCTCGGGTGCTCGATTCGAATAACGAACCCCATTGAAGTCAATGGGAGACTCGAGCATTTTTTGCAGGGGACCAAGGCTCTGCCTAGGGAAGGCTGGGTGAAAACCTGGAAACCTCAGAAAATGATGGAAACACCACGGAAATGGACAGGAAACAGCAGGGGCAGCATGCATGGATGCCTCTGAGGCTGCCTAATCCCACCATTACCCCAAATTCTCGGGCAACAGCCTGGTGGTGACCCTCAAGACAATTGTGCTCACACACCATAAAAATTTATCGTGGCCCTGTATGGCTGTGACTACAGAGTGAGTGAGATACACTGTGGGAGCAGGCGAAGCACATAAAAATTTATCGTGGCCCTGTATGGCTGTGACTACAGAGTGACCAAGTTACATTGCGGGGGCAGGCGAAGCACATTAAAATTTATCGTGGCCCTGTATGGCTGTGACTACAGAGTGACCAAGTTACACTGCGGGAGCAGGCGAAGCACATAAAAATTTATTGTGGCCCTGTATGGCTGTGACTACAGAGTGACCGAGTTACACTGCGGGAGCAGGCGAAGCACATAAAAATTTAGCGTGACCCTGTATGGCTGTGACTACAGAGTGACCGAGTTAAACTGCAGGAGCAGGCGAGGCACATAAAAATTTATCGTGGCCCTGTATGGCTGTGACTACAGAGTGACCGAGTTACACTGCGGGAGCAGGCGAAGCACATAAAAATTTAGCGTGACCCTGTATGGCGGCGGTGACAACAGAGTGATCGAGTTAGACTGAGGTAGCAGGTGAACCACCCAAAAATTTAGCCTGACACAGCATGGCGGTGACACCACCAATGCCTTTGTCCGACTGAGATTGCAGTCAAATGGCTGTAGGTGAGCCTCCCAAAAATTTTTTTTTGGAGTGTCTGAAGTCGACCCTCCGAAAAAAAATTTTTTTAGTGTCTGTGGTTGACGATCCTGAAAAATTGTTTTAGAGTGTCTGTAGTTTGCGCTCCTGAAAAATTGTTTTAAAGTGTCTATAGTTGACGCTCCTGAAAAATTGTTTTAGAGTGTCTGTAGTTGACGCTCCGGAAAAATTGTTTGGAGAGAGGGCCTGTAGGTGGCCCTCCGGAAACATTGTCTTAAAAGAGTGCCAGTTGGCCCTCTAAAAAATTCCCTTTTGGGTCAGCGTTTGGCAATCAAGAGAAGGAGGAGGAGAAGTAGAGGAGAGAAATCGGATACATAAGGAATCTTATTCTTTAGCTGCTTTCCCCCGGAGGAGTTTTGTATTCTGGTGAAATCCAGGCTTTGTTCATTTTAATAAGCGTCAGCCTGTCAGCGCTGTCAGTTGACAGGCGTGTACGCTTATCGGTGATGACGCCACCAGCTGCACTGAATACCCGCTCTGACAACATGATAGCGGCAGGGCAGGCCAGCACCTCCAAGGCATACAGCACCAGTTCAGGCCACGTGTCCAGCTTTGAAACCCAGTAGTTGTATGGAGCAGATTGATCACGCAGGACGTTGGTATGGTCAGCTAGGTACTCCCTCACCATCTTTCTGTACAGCTCCCCCCTACTCTGCCTAGACTCGGGACAGGTGACAGTGTCTTGCTGGGGTGACATAAAAGTGGCAAAGGCCTTGGAGAGCGTTCCCCTGCCAGTGCTGGACAAGCTGCCTGCTCGCCAACTCTTCCCCGGTACTTGGCCCACAGAACCACGCTCTCTGTCGCTAGCGGCATCAGATGGGAAGAATTGTTTCAGCTTGTGCACCAGGGCCTGTTGATATTGATTCACTCTCATACTCCTTTCCTCTACAGGGATGAGAGTGGAAAGGTTCTGCTTGTACCGTGGGTCCAGGAGAGTGAACACCCAGTAATCAGTGTTTGAAAAAATGCTTCTAACGCGAGGGTCACGGGATAGGCAGCCTAACATGAAGTCTGCCATGTGCGCCAGAGTTCCAACACGAAAGAATTCCCTCTCCTCACTGGCCTGACTCTCCATTTCCTCCTCCTCCTCCCTCTTCAGCCCATACACCATAACTCAAGAAGGACTGAGCATTGGTACCCTCTTCTGTCTCCTCCTCTTCCTCCTCATCCTCATCCCCCTCCTCCAATACGCGCTGAGAAACAGACCGGAGGGTGCTCTGGCTATCAAGCGACATATCTTCTTCCCCCATCTCCTGTGACAAACTCAAAGCTTCTGACTTCATGCTGAGCAGTGAGTTTTTCAACAGGCAAAGCAGCGGGATGGTGAGGCTGATAATGGCGGCATCGCCGCTGACCATCTGTGTTGACTCCTCAAAGTTGCTCCACACCTGACAGATATCAGACATCCACGTCCACTCCTCATTGTAGAATTGAGGAAGCTGACTGACCTGACTACCAGTTCTGGTGGAAGTTGACATCTGGCAGTCTACAATCGCTCTGCGCTGCTGGTAAACTCTGGATAACATGTTTAATGTCGAATTCCATCTCGTGGGCAAGTCGCACAACAGTCGGTGAGCTGGCAGTTGTAGGCGCCGCTGCGCTGCCCTGAGAGTGGCAGCATCTGTGGTTGACTTGCGTAAATGCGCACAGATGCGGCGCACCTTGGTGAGCAAATCTGACAAATTGGGGTATGTCTTGAGGAACCGCTGAACTATGCGATTGAACACATGGGCCAGGCATGGCACATGTGTCAGTCTGCCGAGTTGCAGAGCCGTCCACCAGGTTACACCCATTGTCACACACAACCATGCCTGGCTTGAGGTTCAGCGGTGCCAGCCACACATCGGTCTGCGCCGTAATGTCCTGTAACAGCTCTTGGGCGGTGTGCCTTTTGTCACCTAAGCTCAGCAGTTTGAGCACCGCCTGCTGGCGCTTACCCACGGCACTGCTGCTGCGCCTAGAGCTACCGACTGAAGGCGCCGTGCCCACGGATGGTAATTCGGAGGAGGAGGAGGAGGGGTTGGAGGAAGAGGCATACTACATCTGAGAAACCGTGACCGAGGTAGGCCCCGCAATCCTCGGTGTGGGCAGTACATGAGCGGCCCCAGGGTTAGACTCGGTCCCAGCCTCCACCAAGTTAACCCAATGTGCCGTCAGTGAGATATAGTGTCCCTGCCCGGCAGCACTTGTCCACGTGTCCGTGGTTAGGTGGACCTTATCACTAACTGCGTTGGTCAGTGCACGGATGATGTTCTCTGACACGTGCTGGTGTAGGGCTGGGACGGCACATCGGGAAAAATATTGGCGGCTGGGGACCAAGTACCGAGGGACAGCCACCACCATCACGTTGCGGAAAGCCTCAGTCTCTACCAGTCCAACCAGGGAAGCATCTCCTGACTCAACAATTTGGAGAAGTGGACGTTTAGGGCTTGGGCATGTGGGTGGCTGGAATTGTATTTGCGCTTGCGCTCAAATGTCTGCTGCAAAGACAGCTGAACGCTGGGCTGGGACACATTGGTGGAGGTTTTGGAGGATCGTGGAGGTGAAGGGGTGGTTGTAGGGCGGGAGGCGCTCGTGCCGGGGTCCTGGGCGGGGGGTTGACTCGCCGAGCCAGCATGTGACACAGGGGAAGGGGCAGTGGTGTGACCCACAGGAGGTGAACGACCTTGGTTCCACTGAGTCGGGTGTTTAGCACTCATATGCCTGCGCATGCTGGTAGTGGTTAGGCTGGTAGTGGTGGCTCCCCTGCTGATCCTGGTGTGCACAGGTTGCACACCACAGTCCGTCGGTCATCCTCACTTTCTTTAAAAAACCTCCAGACTTGCGAACATCTAGGCCTCGTCACGGGAGCTTGACTCCGTGAAACAGTTGCTGATCTACCTGCTCTGGCCCTGCTTCTCCCTCTGGCCACCCCACTGCCTCTTCCAACCTGTTCTGGTGCTGCACTTGCCTCCCCCTCAGAAGCACTGTCTTGAGTTGGATTACCAACCCAGCTCGGGTCAGTCACCTCATCATCCACCAGCTCTTCCTCTGATTCCTCACTCTGCTCCCCCCTTGGACTTACTGCCCTGACAACAACGTCACTGTCTGACAACCGTGTCTCATCATCAGCATCATCATCATCCGACACCTCTTCACGCACTACTTGCACTAAGTCCACACTCTCATCACCCACAGACTGTGAAAGTTCTAAATTTTGGGCATCGGGACAGAGCAACTGCTCAGGTTGCGGTTGAGCAGTGGTTTGTGTCTCTGGGTAGGGTCCTGAAAAGAGTTCCTGTGAGAATTCCTAAAATGAATCCATACTTTCCATGGGGGGGGCAGGCTGGGGGGGAGGAGGTTGAGCTGGAGGAGACAGAGGTCTACTCCCTTGGCTAGCATGGGTGGACTGCGTGGAAGACTGGGTGGTGGATAAATTACTGGACTCATTGTCCGCTATCCACGTCATCACCTGTTCGCACTGTTGTGGTTTCAATAGTGGTGTACCACGTGAACCAGTAAGTTGAGAGATGAAGCTAGGGAGCGAAACTCTGCGGCGTTCCACTGCTCCCTCATCAACATGTACTGTGT
This sequence comes from Rhinella marina, assembly GCA_900303285.1. Lineage (NCBI taxonomy): Eukaryota > Metazoa > Chordata > Amphibia > Anura > Bufonidae > Rhinella > Rhinella marina. The sequence goes on from ONZH01007773.1 coordinate 113,744, forward strand.
CAACCTGCCCAGGACCACGGCCTCTGCCCACTACACTACTTGAATGCCCACGTCCATGCCTTCATCCTCGACCCTTAGCCCTTGGGTTCAACATTTTGTATGTTCACTGCACTGTGTGATATATAACTGAGAGAAAAAATGTAGTCTTTAGACTGCGGCTATTGTACCGCAAACCACTCAATTTTTCACTGCAATGTATGATATATAACTGAGAGGAAAAACGTATATTTTCTAAACTCCGGCTAGTGTGCAGCACACGACAGAATTTTTCACTGCACTGTATTTATAACTGAGAGGAAAAACGTATATTTTCTACACTTCAGCTAGTGTGCAGCACACGACACAATTTCGCACTGCACTGTAGTATATATGACTGAGAGGAAAAACGTAGTCTTTAGACGGCGGCTATTGCACCGCAAACCACTCAATTTTTCACTGCACTGTATAATATATAACTGAGAGGAAAAACGTATATTTTATACACTCCGGCTAGTGTGCAGCACACAACAGAATTTTTCACTGCACTGTATAATATATAACTGAGAGGAAAAACTTATATTTTCTACACTCCAGCTAGTGTGCAGCACACGACAGAAATTTTTCACTGCCCTGTATAATGTATAACTGAGAGGAAAAACGTATATTTTCTGCACTCCGGCTAGTGTGCAGCACACGACACAATTTCGCACTGCACTGTAGTAAATATATCTGACAGGAAAAACGTAGTCTTTAGACGGCGGCTATTGCACTGCAAACCAGTCAATTTTTCACTGCACTGTATAATATATAACTGAGAGGAAAAACGTATATTTTATACACTACGGCTAGTGTGCAGCACACGACAGAATTTTTCACTGCACTGTATAATATATAACTGAGAGGAAAAACTTAGATTTTCTACACTCCGGCTAGTGTGCAGCACACAACAGAATTTTTCACTGCACTGTATAACATATAACTGAGAGGAAAAACGTATATTTTCTACACTCTGGCTATTGTGCAGCACACTACAGAATTTTTCACTGCACTGTATAATATATAACTGAGAGGAAAAACGTATATTTTCTACACTCCGGCTAGTGTGCAGCACACAACACAATTTCGCACTGCACTGTAGTATATATGACTGACAGGAAAAACGTAGTCTTTAGATGGCGGCTATTGCACCGCAAGCCACTCAATTTTTCACTGCACTGTAGTATATATGACTGAGAGGAAAAACGTAGTGTTTAGACGGCGGCTATTGCACCGCAAACCACTCAATTTTTCACTGCACTGTAGGATATATAAAAAAACGTATTCCCTAGACTGACACTACTGTACAGCACACTACATAATTGTTCACTGGACTGTAGTGTATAGAAATGACAGAAAACGTATTCCCTAGACGACGCCTTACTACACTACATAATTCACGGACTGTATAGAAATGACAGAAAACGTATTCCTAACTGACGCTACGTACAGTACACTACATAATTGTTCACTGGACTGTAATGTATAGAAATGACAGAAAAACGTATTCCCTAGACTGACGCTACTGTACAGTACACTACATAATTGTTCACTGGACTGTAGTGTATAGAAATGACAGAAAAACGTATTCCCTAGACTGACGCTACTGTACAGTACACTACATAATTGTTCACTGGACGTATGTTCACTGGACCCGTAGTGTATAGAAAAGACAGAAAAACGTATTCCCTAGACTGACACTACTGTACAGTACACTACATAATTGTTCACTGGACTGTAGTGTATTGAAATGACAGAAAAACGTATTCCCTAGACTGCACTACAGATCTCAGCAAGCCAAGGTACAGCAGCAGAAAAATGAGTACTGAGAGGACTTTGGGCAATTTATTTTGGGTCTGTGTGGACCACGTGCTGTCCCTTCTGCCACCAGTCACTGTGTACAGTGTGCAGCCAAGATGGCGGTAGCTGCACTACAAGTCCCAGCCAGCAGCCTGGAGGAGACCAAAAAAAAGGTGCTTGTAGCCCTTAGAAGGGCTGTTGGGTTCTTTGTGGGTGATTCCTGCCTAACCAACATCTAAATTCAGGCCCTAACACTCTCCCTGACAGACAGCAGCTCTATCCCTAATCTCATGCAGACGGCGTATGACGTGAGCAGTGCGGGACCAGATTCTTATATTCCTAGGTCATCTGATCTGGCCAGCCAATCCCTGCTATCGACTTGTAGGGGCCCCAAATGATGCTAGGAGGTACCAAAGACTCTCCTGCATGTTGATTGGCTGAAAAAGGCGCCTAACATGCAAGAAGAGGAAGTTGCCATTTCCTCGAGGATCGCAATATGCTCGCCTGAGTAGCGAGCATATGCGAATACCCTAATGCTCGAACGAGCATCAAGCTCGGTCGAGCATGTCATCTCTAATTAAGATATGTACATTTTCATATATTCATCCTAGAAGCCTAGAGTAGTGACAGCAACATATATGGCTATGGGTAAATGGATGGTAGCTGATGGTGACAAACAGACTGTTTCATAACACACTGCACTGTCAGATTTCTTATGTTTAAAAAAAAATGAAAAAATATTTTTGGAGGAAGATGTCTCCTTTCTTGTCCTCTCACTTTTAAAATGGTGGCAACCACTTTGTGTGATTTGTGCATCTCTGATTACTGTCTGTACAAGGCTAAATAACCACCATTTTGATTGAAAAACTACTGAAGTGGCCCTGGTTGCTGGCACCCTTCTCCTATTTATAACATTGATGTGCTGCTTTTTTGCATTGGATATCTATCTATCTATCTATCTATCTATCTATCTATCTATCTATCTATCTATTTGTCTGTCTCTCTGTCTGTCTATCTAGAATACCTTCATTGGAGGCAGACCAGGCGGCTGCTATATGGACTGGGGGAAGGAGGGGCCCGGTACTGAATTTCCTCTCTTCTGACATGAAAACACTGAATTTTCATGCAACTTTCACTCACTAAGTGGAAACAGATTATTACAGTAACTGTATAAATTCCTATACACTAAGCTTCACCTAGTGGTGGTGCCAGGCAGACAGTTTTGTAATATATTATGTGAAGGGAAGCAGTGATCTAGAGCTGTAAAGGGGGAGAGGGGGTTTATTAATGTATTTATACGAGTTACCTTTTGCAAATATGTTGAGAAATATGCTGTTCAGAATAAAGCCATATATTTGAAGCATCTGTTTCACTTTTTCCAAAACAAAATTTAGAGAAAGTGGATGGGTGACTTCTTACAATTTTTTTTAATTAAAAAATTCTTCTGCTTTTACGATAAAAAAAAGTTAATTCCTCAAAAATCTGGGATGGTGCGCTTTGTGTTGCCTGGGAGTGTTTGACTCACCGCAAACTAAGTGGGGCCAAGGGCCCATACAAAATTTTGCTATGGGACCCTATGAGATCTGTATGCCCCTGTAATATGTATTGATCCTCACACTGTACTGCTGCTTTGTTTCTTTGGCCTAGAGAGAATACCACATGCAGTAGTGCACTGTTCTAAAGGCAAGCTGCCCCAGGAACATAACATGTGATCTGTAAGATCTAGAGAAGGGAGAGCTGATCTGATTGAAATATAATTTTTTATTTTTTTTTTTTTTTTAGAAAAGTTTCAGTATACCTTGCATTTTATTGCCCTTTCTATGCTAAGAAGTCCAGTGGTAGCCCTGATTATAGCCTTCCATGTATGGTTCTGTATTCAATCACTAATAGGACCACCTATTGGACATCTAAGCATAGAAAGAGCAAGGATTAAATTTATACTGAATCTTTTCCCCCCAAAAAAAGCTATATATTAATTTGCACGGCTCCTCAAGCTCTATACCATGTTGTTTGGACATTGAACTGCATGTGACAGTTTCCCTTTAACTGCTAAGACGTATGCAAATATTACAGATACAGATTATTTAGAATTCCATCTCTGCTATATTTACTATACAAAGAAATTTCAGGTGGATCACCTTGTGTGAGCCCATCTGCCAACGACAAGGTGACCTCATCAGATAGAAAACTAACATTATTAGACTTGACTCTCTTGGGCCTAAGCCTGCAAAATAATTAATTAGTATAGCACTAGTTAGACTGGAGAGCAAAGTCTAAGGTATCACCGTGTTCATAACTTAACCCCCTCGAAGAGATACAACTTTCTTGGTTTGTTTATCAGGTCAGGTCCCCAGAATAGTCACCAATTTCAGTGGACTGCAACTCTAGAGGTCAGAGATGGAGTCAAGATTGATCAGGATTCAACATGCTGTAGGATAAAGCTAAGACGTAGTCAAAGGATGGGCCAGGGGTCAGAACCATGAGCAGAGCAACAGAAAATAGGCAACAAATTCAAGGAGCAAGAGAGGAGTGGAATTCACTAAGGACAACCATTACGCTAGAATTGTGGTGTGTTTTGATTACCATAATAAATTTGTCTTGTATGATTACTGTATATTACAAAAGGAAATGGCTTTATTGACACAAAAATCACTGGCGACTCTTGGATCCCCAGTGTAGAGCCTCATACTGTTAGGGATTTAACTAATGTTTTCTTTTTGTAAAGCCTGGTTGGATTGCTTGAGAAATGTAGGGAGGAAATGTTAAATCTTAAGGGTATTTTGACCCCTGACTGCGATAACATGATAGTTCTTCTGAAACACTGTTGTACTCCACATTCATTAAGGGCAGTCAGTATATCTCATTAGTATTTATGATTATTAACTGTGTGACTTATAGTTTGCCTTATGATTATTTATGTAACGCGCTTCACTTTGTACAGTGGTTATTCCTGGTTAATGGTTATTTATGTGACTTTGCTGTGATGTTCCTAATGAAAGTAATACCCAGTGCATAAGACATATTTCTCCTTCCCTAACAGTGATATCACAGGAATGAATTAATTTTCTTCTGAAATATTCACTGTGGACTATCTGCTTAGAATACAGTATGCGCAACATACAAAAGATTAAAGCTTTACCTCTGATGACCCTTCACTTATAAAATGATGCATGTTCTTACATTTTTAGAACATCTCTTAATCAGCTTTTGTGATCTGTGAAATAGGAGAAATAAGCCACAAGGAAGTTTGAAGTCCCATGACTGATAACCCCAGTGACATCAGCAGAATACAGGTAACAATAACATCTAGTAGAGTTTTTGTGACCACTAATGTCCAGCTAGCTACCATGGCAACTCCTCTCCTATGGTATCACAAGTGTCATGGTACCTGTTGTTACTTGTTACCAAGATTATTCCCTCTTGTACAGAGGATGATTTGGGGGATTTAAATATTATTGTGCAGTGTTTTCATTCATTTGTGGGCAGCTGCTGCTGGGACATTTGTTGGCCCAAATAATCGTAGTGGTATGGCATCCTTGGCAGCCAATAAGGTTCTCGTATGCATTATTGAAAACATTATTTATAATATATATCATTATAAATGGGTGGTATACTGTATGTGAATAGATAAAACTTTGTAATGAATAAATACTAAATACTAATTTGTTACATAAAAGCTGCAAAGTAGTCCACAAGAAATAGCATCCAGTGTAAAACACGCCTCATAGGAGGCAAATCAAACAGCCTGAACAAACTGTATAAGGCCCCATTCACATGACCGCGTGAATGGGTCCGCATCTATTCTGCAATATTGCGGAATAGATGCGGCCCCATTCACTTCTATGAGAGCAGGCAGCCGCAGCACTGAGCCGGCTCCGCATAAAAAAATAGAACATGTCCTATATTTGTCCACAACAGTGGACAATATAGGCATTGTCAATGGGGCGCCCGGCCATGTGGCACATGTAGTATTGCGGGTCTGCATTTTTGCGGACCCACAATATTACGGTCGTGTGAATGGCCCCTTACTATGTAGATATACATAGATATCAAGATGCATATGAGTGTACATGGATATTGTAATACATATAGAAAAATCTATGATACACAAAGATTGAAGCTGGGAGAGAAGTTGATGGGCACACGCGATCAGCTCATGTGAAAAAAATTTTTTTCAAAACAAAGCAAAACCATGGTCTCTTGACCAGCTGTGAACTCCAACCATGAGGACCAAATATGCCTATATTTGGATATCCTATGGTTCACAAGATGGCAAAGCTCCTCTAGTCTAGGTATTCGGGCGACCTCCAAAGCCAATGAAAGAGGGAGCGGAAAGTGGGATCATAGCCTTAGCTATCAATACCAATTCTAACCAAAGAGTCAGATTGGATGTGGAGCTAGGAGCAGGAAGGAGATTCAAAAATAGGAGTTTATGGGTTGATTAGGCCATATTTTTTGATAAGACATTGCAGATCCTAGTCCAGTAAGGCCAAATCAAGGGACAGTCCTACCAAAGATGTAAATAAGAACCCACAGATTGGGAAAATCGCCACAAGTAGACGGTATAGTGGGATCAATATGATTCAGCAACAACAGGGGTTTTGTACCACTGAATAATCAGTTTGTAGGAAGTCTCTTGTATGGTGATATGGTGAGAGGGACACCCACAAAATGTATAACTATGCATAACGTCAGAGAGAGTTCATTATCCCAAGGAGATATTTAGGGGAGAGGCGAGTCATGTGGAGAGGGAGAGTTTATACCTTTATGGATTTTCAATATGGCCTTAGGGACCAGAGAGTTTGAAATTAAGCAGTAAGTGGTTATAGGTGACCCTATTACTTTTCAATCAATGCAAACCAGAGACTGGAGGGTGGAAAAATCAGGAAAAGCCTTCTTGATGAAGATCCCCAACAAGACTTTCACAGTTTGCGTTCAGATGGGAACTACTCAGATGAATATGGATCACTGAGCACTAAAGGGTCATCTAAGCTCATAAGAGGAGAGGGATGTGGCTGTAATGAGTATATTTTAAGATATTATGATAAATATTATTATTTGGAGACAGTGGTGTCATTCTCACCTTTAAGAGCCTGTGGTTCTATCCTTTCCTCTAGTCTCCTTGAAATTATTTTAAAAAAGTCTCTAAAAAACATTTGCTTTGTAATTAATATCCTCTTGGGCCCACTCTGTCACTCCATGCAGCCTGAGGCCTCTCCTCCTCTCCCCTGTAGGGCACACACTCTCTCTGGCTCCTAAAAGGCCAGTGCATGTGACCTAATCTTCACCATCCAATAGCTGGCAGTCCTGGGGTACTTAAGGCACCTTACCCTGTAGGAAGGTGCCTGAGCAATATGGTTCTTTAGTGAGCTAAACTCTCTGCAAAGGTGTTCTGATCTGCTGTCTGCCAGTGTATCAATCTCTGCTCATTTACCTGTATTGACTCTTAGCAACCTCATCCGTGTCTGTTACCTGTATTGATCCTATGCTGCCTGCCCTGACCTCAGACGTATCACCACATTGCACATACTTTGCCAGCCCTGACCTCAGCCTGTCCTTGACTATGATTTTGCCTGACCTCTTCGTGCCCTGCACTGGTGTCTCTGACTCCTTTGGGTCAGCTGTTAACTACAGACTACTCCAGGAGGCAGCAGCCTGTTGGCTTCTCTGTAGTGAAGTCCAGATCCATGTATAGGCGTTAAAGGTGAATACCAGGGGACTGCTAGGACAATGCCCTTAGGATTAGTCCAAAGTCAAATCTGTTGGTTAACACACTGGTTCCACACCCACTGACGTAGCACCTTAGCTCAAAATGAGCAGAGAAATAAATTAACTGACAAGTTATGCAATTTTTTTTCCCACCATATATCAATGTGCTCAGCTTCTTCGGCTTTATCACATACTGCCTGCAAATCAGACAGCATTTTCTTAGAGTGTATGCAGTATACATTTAGAGTGTATGCAGTATACATTTCTCCTGCATCTTATTTAGGCTTATAACTCAGAATAGATTTGGGGGTGAATAAAGCAGAAACAGTCACTATAGCACACAATTCCTCTTTACCTCAGGAATTTGCACTGTTTGCTTATACATTTCCAGTTTCCTTTTGTTTTGGCTCTAGTACAGCATTATATGTACCGCAAGTAGTCATAAATCAGGATCATATTTTCTTCAATTGTTCAGTCTGATATATGTTGAAATATGTTGACTGTTTAACTAGTAATAAGCCCATCCGGACTAATGGTAGCATGTTCAGTATTAGCTTTAATCATATCTTTCAATTGGCTAGTAAATATAACTCTGATATAAATGATGTGGGTGGGATGGATTTTTTGGAACATTTGTCAAACCAAATCCATCCAAATTAGTGTTCTCATTATGGACAAGCTACACCTGAAGAAACATACATGAAATCATACCAGAGTATAATATTTATAATGTATCACCTTGATAAATGTGATAACTTGTAACGAAAATGTATCTTTTTGTGTTACTTGGCCAAGCAATGCAGAAAGTAGATGAAGAGTAGAATATTATAATAGGCAGCCACAGCTGAAATTCTATCCGCAAGAGCAATTAAAGTTTAAAGTTAGACCCAAATTGTACTCTCGTTAAATGAGGTCAACAAATGCAGCAATATATCTGTGAGGACGACATAACCCTAATGAACTCAACTGTGATCTCCAGAGTCAGTTGTTCAGAGTCAGGTTACGCTCACATCCTGTGACCTGTCATCTTGGCCTCAGCAGTAAAAAAGACCAGTACTTATTGTTAAAATTCATTATGATTAAAGAGGTGAAGGAATTGTGTATCTAATATATAAAGCTGAGTGTATGTATGTATGTATGTGTGTATGTCCGCTAAAGGAATCCCCACCGTTGCAGCTACAATCACGAAATTTGGCACACAGGTACATCAGGTGTCCGGGAAGGTTTTAGAACGGGTCTCAGCTCTCTAGGATGTACCGCTCCTGAGATATTCCCAAAAAATGCATTAGCCAATAGAAGCCTGGTCACAATAGAAGCTTGCAGGCAATTAATCTCCACACACACACTGTTTCATACCAGGTTTCCATAATAACCCAGCCATTTTCCTTCACTGCTGTAGGTCTGCTTTAAAGGGGAAGAGCTCTGTGGATGACACTGCTAAAGGGGTATTCCGGTTACCACAAATATAACTTATGTTTTAGACTAACTCATCATGAATTATTACCTAATATAATGTAAATGTCACATATTTACTGTTCAGTAGTAATAAAAGATGTTTTCTTCCACTGCTACTGTGTTTCCTCATAAATTACCATGACATCAACCTGTAATTCAGGCCACCCTCAAAAGAAGGACTTAAAAGCCCCACCCCAGGCCCCTAAGCCATGCCCCTGACACAGTCAGGTCACACTGCTTCCACTCCGCAGCCAACTGGGATTGAAAAAATGAAGGTAAAAATCAACTTCTGTCAGCTGCAGGGGTGGGAGGGAGGGTGACTTTCTCACCTGGAGCTCACACTCAGACTGCACAGTGCTGCTGCCTGAGAGTGAGCTGTTCAAAAGGACATCCCTGTCCTCCATCCAGGCCCTGCGCATGACAGAGGACAGGGAGTCTGAAAGCTGGACTGTCCAGTCTAAAACCGGACCTCTGGCCACCCTAGGGGCAGGCTGATATTAGGGTGGCCAGACATCTGGTTTTAGGCTGGACAGTCCGGTTTTCTGGCTCCCTGTCCTCTGTCCGGCGCAGTGCCTGTACGGACGCAGGGATGTCCACCCTTTCAGTAGCTCACGCTCCGACAGCTTCTCCTCTGTGTCTTCACGAAGCCAGGGGAGTGGCCTCATGTTTAGGAGTGTGGCTTCATGTGGACCGTGGGCGTGGCTTCACATTTGGGGGCATGGCCAGTGAGGTCCGGCTTTCTGGGGTGAAGACAGTGGCCACCCTAGCTGCTGTGGAGGTCACGGTTAAAGGGGAGGGCACTGTGGATGTTACTGTTAAGGGGCGGGCTGCTGTGGAGGTCACTGTTAAAGGGGCGGGCCCTGTAGAGGTCACTATTGATATCTTTTAACGACACACACACAAACATTAAATGAAATAGATTAAATATACCCGGGCGAAGCCAGGTCCTTCTGCTAGTGTATTATAAAAACATCTATCCCGAGACTCAAGAACCCAACATACATCATGGCAAGATATTAAAGTGCCTCTGTCACCAGCATTCAAAAAAATCTGCATTTTTATTCATATGCGAATGAGAAGTTTGAGCACCAGGAGGCGGGACTGATCCCTCTGAGCACTGCTTTGTTACACCCCCTGTGCTCTGCACACTCTCCCCTCCCCTTGATTGCTGTGTCCTAGCATCTACATATCTATCTATACTCAATGTACTATAGCTTCACAACTCCACACTGACATCTGCTCAGAAAGCTAATATACATATTACTGCTTTATTCACAAGCACAAATATATGATTATACAGACCCCGGTAATATGTGTTCATCATCAGGAGAGAGTCAGGAAGCCCCACTGAAAGTTTTCAAACCAGCACCTACAGATACAGCTGAGCTAAACTTGATAGTTAATGCGTTAAGTAAAATATGGCACAAAAAGGTTAACTAATGTATTTCGATGTATATTTTTGTCACAAGATGGCACAAGATAATACTGTGATGTTATCAAAGTCAATTTTCGCTCGCCGTTATGCGATCACAGGGTGCTGATGAAGGCCTTACAAAGGACTCAGGGACAGCGAGTTACAGAAGCCTAAAAATATCACATGATCTATCCCATCAAATAAATGCCTTAAAAAAATAAATGAGAGCAATGTCAGAACAGCCATTTTTAGTGCATCCCAAAAAACATAATATTGAGCAATCCAAAAGTATTAGGTATCTCAAAATGGTACCAATGAAAACATCACCTCATGATGCAAAAAAGAGCCTTCAAACAACAACAAAAAAATATGTCTCTCAGAAAATGGCAATAACACCAAAATATGCCCACATAAACAATGAGGAGTCTGGCTCTATACCATATATAGAACAACCACAGAAAAAAATCGAGCAAAGCCAAAATACAAAAAATCACTTATTGGTCCAATAAATTAAGTAATATTTTTGTATTTTGGCCTTGCTCAATTTTTTCAAAAGTGTATTGTGTAAAAGCATTAAAATGTAAAAAAAAAACTATAAAATTGGTGCCTCTGTGATCATACAGATGAGCAGAATAAAACTGAGGAGATTTATCAAACTGGTGTAAAGTAGAACCGGCTTAGTTGCCCATAGCAACAGTTTTTTCTGAAAATCTTGGGATTTTGCTATAAATAAAGGGTTGGAGAGCTCTGTCTTATTTTCTTAAAGGGGTATTCCACTGTATTTTGGCATCCTGGTACCACCAATGTGGCTACAGATGACCATTTTCTGACTCCGTCTTCTTGTGCTGGCCACCATCTGCTGCCAATTTAGACCCAGCTACACTATGAGGCCACTTTGAATTTTTTTTTCAGGCTCACCAGGGTTCTTAATCTGCCCCTGATGGTAACTGTGTTGATAACTACAGTGATCATTGGCTGCACAAAGAAATTCTGGATAGAGAGTAGTCTAAGAAATGGAGCAGTAACCGGCCATAGGTTCACTGAAAAATGTCATTGTTTAAGACCAGCTTGGAAGTATTTGTACATTGGACTGTTGGACATCTGGCAATACCATCATCCCATACTGTACTGTCAGTATCAAAAGCCTGGTGCCAACCTTTCTATTTTCTGTGAGAACAGGTAAAGACCAGGTCATCCTAGTTGTTACATATTGACTCAAAGTATTCACAAACCAGGACCACTTGAACATGGGCAGTTTACCACTTTACATCTGCTCATGGATGGCAGCATTTACAGTAATCCCTATCAATATGAACATTGCAGAAATAAATCAACCACATTCATTTATTTCCATCCTAGGCATTAGACAGAGTTCAGAGACCCTGGATGAAAACCACACTTTTTGTTAACCCATTAATGAGCCTATTTTGGAATTTTGAGCACAGCATTTTTTTCATTTCCACATTTCAGAATACAATTTTTCAGTCGACAAAGTAATTTACACTGATGAGCAAAAGGGTAACAATGTTTTGAACTTTTGACTTTCAGGCTCCATATCTCACCATCCACTACAGCATAGAATGCGAGACTTCCATAATTTTATAGCAAATCATCTTGGCTATCTTATACATAAATTAGACTTGCAACTATTTAGCATATGATTAGTTATGCAGATACTTGTCATGTAACTGCATTGTTACTGTTTTGCACCTGGTGGTGGAACAATCTTTTTCTTCTTGTATACTACAAATTATAACCTGTTCTCACATTCCCTAATAGCTCAATGTGTTATTAGTTTGATTCCCAGGAGAAAGGTCACTGGTTCATAATCCAGGAGCAGCCATGAAGGAGATTTCTCAAGAAAAGAGAAACAAAATCATCCAGCTCATCGATGGTGATATCTCGCCAAAAAAATTGCCAAACTACATCATATGAGTGTCATGACAGTTGGAAGAATACGAAATGATCACAGACGTCCATGCAAGCACCAAGCAATGCGCATTACACAAGTATGGAATGGTGGCCCGAAAAAAAGGTGAAGAAGCCTTGAATTCAATATTATCATAAGAAGCGTTGGCTCGAGTTTGCAAAAAAGTACAAACAGTGAACAGTAAAAGATTGGAAATGAGTGATTTGGGACCATGAGACAAAAGTCAATAGACTGGGCTCTGATGGGTGCAAATGGGTATGAAATAAATAAGGGAAAATGGGGCTAAAGGATCGAGAAATTGAAGGAACTGTCAAGTTAAGTGGAGGAAGCCTGTTTATATTGTGTTGTTTCCCAGCTAAAGGCGTTGGATACTTGACCAGGATCAATGGTGGTTTCAACGCTGAGCTAAATATGAGTATCCTACAAGATGAGTTACTCGTACACTCAAGTACTATGTGTATGAAAAGGGGGACATAGTGTTCCATTCAGACAACGACCTGAAGCATACGTCGAGACTGACAAAGAAATGGTTCAATGACAATGAAGTAGAGGTGCTGGATTGGCCCCCACAGTCCCCAGACCTCAACCCAATCGAACACTTGTGGGTAGAGTTGAAGAAAAAGCTGTATTCGTACCCAAGTGAGTCAACTAGTATGCACCAAAATTGGAAACGTGTAGAAGAGACAGATTTTGGTCAAGATATGCTTGAATCTGATCGAGAGCTTACCCAGAACGATTCAGACAGTTCTGAAAGCCAAAGTTGGAGTTACAAAATACTAGAATAAAGAATAAAAATTAAAATTTAGAATTTTTGGAGCAAAACAGTAACAATGCAATTACATGACATGAATCTGCATAACTAATCATATGCTAAATAGTTGCAAGTCCAATTTATGTATGAGATAGCCAAGATGATTGTCTATAAAATGATAGTAGTTTGAAGCTGTAGTGGATGGTGAGATATGGAGCCTGAAAGTCAAAAGTTCAAAACATTGTTACCTATGTGCTTGTCAGTGTCATCATGCGGGACATTTATTATTACATATCATATTTTATTTTAGTTCAACATTTCATTTCAATGTCATTATGTATATTGTTGTACAGTACTAACACATTACCATCAGTAGTAAATAGAATTTCCTGGAAAGGGTTCTTATGACTCAGTGGTTCCTCAAATTAGAAGAACTGTTAATCTGTACAAAATTAAAGTGACCGAAAGGTAAAGGCCAGTTCTTCACACCTCTCTGTTTCATTTCCAGCTCTGTCCTCGGAGGTGTATATAAGAATGGTGCTGAAGTCGTATGGATTAAAGGTTAACGAGCCCAAGAAAAATAATCTGGAAACCTCACTTTAACATCCAATGATCCTCTCCAGGTTCAAGATTTGTTTGGTAAAAGAAGTCAAATGTAATAATTCAACAAGAGAAAATTGCTATAGGAAACAGAATAAAAGAATTAGTCTGAGCATGATATGGAGTCCCACAAGGGATATTGGTTGAAACCTTGGAAGCAGCATAATGGGAAAAGGATACAGTTGAGAAAGGTAAAATGAAGACATAAAATATGACTAGACACTGGAAAATAAAACAGACAATTATATTCTTTAGCGGGAAGGCTGTGCCAGATGAGAAAAAAAAAAGAAAATTAGAAGGTTGAAAATAATAAAGTTTTCAGTCACAAAAAATGAGAGGAGGATATTTGTATTGGCCTGGGATTATAGAACAATGCACATTAGCTGGAGCTAAGCAGAGGGAAATTAATGAGGGTGAGAGTATATTCTATTGACGGATAATTAATTTCAGAATATATTCAGCACTGTAGATAGCGAGGGCTCGGAGCTTAGGTCTTGTCATGGTAAAAAAACTGGATACAGACTCCAAAAAAAACCCACATTATTTATAGATTTAATTACACAAGCAGCTGAAAAGAAAATTAAAGCTAAGGTTTTGTATGGCAAAGGTTTGTAGGATCATTTTTTCGTTCCAAGTAATTGAACATGTACTGATCGGTGGGCTTTTGCATTTCTCCACCGTCTCTGCCTGATGTAAGATGTTTGGAATCAAAACTGAAAATGTTTGATAAATAAGAATAGGAGTATATCAGAATTGTGCAGACCTTTACAGCCAGGATACCTGTTTTCAAGGTGGGATGTTAATTCCCAATTTGGTGGAGAAAGTGGAGACTTTCTTTCATAAACATAATTAAAGAGGTTGCCCCATTACAAACACATCCCTTACTGACAGAATAGGAGATAAGAGTCTGTTCGGCAGGAATCTGACTGCTGGGGCTCCTGCTGATCATGAGAATGAGGGGTCTGTTTTTTCCCTTTAGAAGTCAGCAGCGGACACACGCGTACGCTGCCACTCCATTCAGTTCTATGGGGCTGCCAGAGACATTTGACCACTTGCAATTAACTATCTCCAACAGTCCCGTAGAGTTGAATGGAGAGGAGGACACACATGCAAGTCTATCACTCCATTCTCGTGATCAACCTGGGTCCAGGGATCAGACCCTTGCCGATAAGACAACTACCCCTTCAGCTGTGGTCAACCCTTTTACCTTACTAATCTAGTACAAACCTAAACCTGTTCACGTTATGCATGGCTTGCCACGTTCCGCAGATAGAGAGATGCTATTTATAACCACTACACTCTCGCTAACAGTAACATAGTTTATAAGGCTGAAAAAAGACATCTGTCTGTGAGGTAGAAGCCAATTTTGCTCACTTTAGGGGAAAAAATTTCCTTCCAGACACCAATCAGTATCAGAATTAATCCCTGGATCAACAACCCATCTCTAGTAACTATAACCTGTAATATTATTACCCTCCAGAAATACATCCAGGCCCCTCTTGTACTCTTTTAGTGAGTTCTCCATCATCACCTCCTCAGGCAGAGAGATAGCTAATGGTCTTGAGCAGAAGACCCTCTTTTATGAACTCCAAAAAGGCAACCTGCTTGCAATTATGTTTTCTTAACCCCTAATTGACTGGGCCTGAAAGCAATTTAATGAGCTGCGAAATGTTTTCATTTTTGGCAGTTGGCATTTTAGCAGCCACAATTTTCTTTTTTTTTTTATTTGACATGGCTGTATGAGGTCATATTGTATACAGGAGAAATTGTATTCATTTTTCAGGTTATTACAAATGTTTAGAATCCAGGGTTGCTAACCGTCCAGAAATTTCGGGACAGTTCGTAAAATAAGCGAATAAGGACCCATTCATTTCAATAGGGCGCAAAAGATGCAAAAGGCCCATAGTTCCGTTCCGCGGCCCCGCATTAAAGATAGAGCATGTGCTATTCTTGTCCAGACAAGAATAAGCATTTCTATCATAGGGCCAGCCAAAATGCTGAATGCAAATGGCCAGTATCAGTATTTGGCGTGTCCGCAATTTGTGGACCCAAAACACTTATGAACGTCTGAATGGACCATAAAGGCTGGTAACGAGTTATTATCAGTATACTGAGCTACAGACATGTATTATTTTTAATCTTTATAATTCATTATGGTTTTCCGTTTGTCCGTAAAAAATGTTGTCTGTCCGTGATTTTGGAATAAGTTGTGCAGACAAATTCTGGTTGGCAACACTGGTAGATACCTACCGTATTTTTTGCTTTTAGAGCACCCGATGATAAGACACACCCCAGATTTTAGAGTAGGAAAATAAGAAAAAAATATTTTTAATCGGACCTCATATCAGATCCTCATATTAAACCCCCCATTAAATATCAGGACATCACATCAGCCCTCCATGTCAGTTTGTACACACCTTCTCATTCAAAGAGTTTTCTGTATTTTCATTACTATGAAAATTGTAGATTCACACTGAAGGAATCAAAACTATGAATTAACACATGTGGAATTATATACTTAACAAAAAAGTGTGAAACAACTGAAAATATGTCTTATATTCTAGGTTCTTCAAAGTAGCCACCTTTTGCTTTGATTACTGCTTTGCACACTCTCTTGATGAGCTTTAAGAGGTAGTCACCTGAAATGGTATTCCAACAGTCTTGAAGGAGTTCCCAGAGATGCTTAGCATTTGTTGGCCCATTTGCCTTCACTCTGCGGTCCACCTCACCCCAAATCATCTCCATTGGGTTCAGGTCTAGTGACTGTGGAGGCCAGGTCATCTGGCGTAGCACCCCATCACTCTCCTTCTTGGTCAATTAGCCCTTACACAGCCTGGAGGTGTGTTTGGGGTCATTGTCCTGTTGATAAATAAATGATGGTCCAACTAAACGCAAACTGGATGGAATAGCATGCCGCTGCAAGATGCTGTGGTAGCCATGCTGGTTCAGTAAGTCTTCAATTTTGAATTAATCCCCAACAGTGTCACCAGCAAAGCACCCCCACACCATCACACCTCCTCCTCCATGCTTCATGGTGGGAACCAGGCATGTAGAGTCCATCCGTTCACCTTTTCTGCGGACTCATCAGACCAAAGCACAGATTTCCACTGGTCTAATGTCCATTCCTTGTGTTCTTTAGCCCAAACAAGTCTCTTCTGCTTGTTGCCTGTCCTTAGCAGTGGTTTCCTAGCAGCTATTTTACCATGAAGGCCTGCTGCACACAGTCTCCTCTTAACAGCTGTTGTAGAGATGTGTCTGCTGCTAGAACTCTGTGTGGCATTGACCTGGTCTCTAATCTGAGCTGCTGTTAACCTGCGATTTCTGAGGCTGATGACTCGGATGAACTTATCCTCCGCAGCAGAGGTGACTCTTGGTCTTCCTTTCCTGGGGCGGTCCTCATGTGAGCCAGTTTCTTTGTAGCGCTTGATGGTTTTTGCGACTGCACTTGGGGACACTTTCAAAGTTTTCCCAATTTTTTGGACTGACTGACCTTCATTTCTTAAAGTAATGATGGCCACTCGTTTTTCTTTACTTAGCTGATTTTTTCTTGCCATAATACAAATTCTAACAGTCTATTCAGTAGGACTATCAGCTGTGTATCCACCTGACTTTTGCCCAACACAACTCATGGTCCCAACTCCATTTATAAGGCAAGAAATCCCACTTATTAAACCTGACAGGGCACACCTGTGAAGTGAAAACCATTTCAGGTGACTACCTCTTGAAGCTCATCAAGAGAATGCCAAGAGTGTGCAAAGCAGTAATCAAAGCAAAAGGTGGCTACTTTGAAGAACCTAGAATATAAGACATATTTTCAGTTGTTTCACACGTTTTTGTTAAGTATATAATTCCACATGTGTTAATTCATAGTTTTGATGCCTTTAGTGTGAATCTACAATTTTCATAGTAATGAAAATACAGAAAACTCTTTGAATGAGAAGGTGTGTCCAAACTTTTGGTCTGTACTGTACATAAGACCTCAGATCAGCTCTTTCAGACCCCCATCAGACCTCAGATCAGCCCTTTCAGACCCCATCAGACTAAAATAAAAAACTTCCTGCGCCGTGGCTCCGCTCCGGGTCCAGCGCTCCCCTGTCTTCTCCGGCCGGCGTTGCACTGTCACCTGACTGCATGCAGTGTCAGGTCATTGTGTGCACACTACGTCCTGACGCTGTACAGGGTCAGGACAGTGCAGCGCCGGCAGGAGAAGACAGGGGAGCGCCGGACCCGAAGCAGAGCCGCGGCGCAGGAGGGTAAGTATCTGAAGCGCTTGCAGTGCTTCTTCCCCGCTCCTGGCACCTAATGCATACTAGTGAGTGCTTCCATAATGAAAGCGCTCACTAGTGTTCGCTTTATAAGACACACAGCCATTTTCCCCCTACTTTTTTTTTTTTGGGGGGGGGGAGTGCGTCTTATAAAGCGAAAAATACGGTATTTCGTTTTTATGTAAAGTGGGCACAATAAAATATGTATCTAATGACAGACATTTAAATTTTTTTAACATATTTATATTTTGCATATTTATAATTACTTAATTATTTAACATATTTATGATTACAATTTTTGAACCCCATTTAAGGAATTACTATTTTACAGGCCTGACAAATCCTTGGTCGCCCACTGACCTTTATGACATTTGCACAATGAATGTGAGGAAACCCGGAGGTCCTTTATGCGCCTACCGTCTTTCCATCTCGAGTAGCTCATATGTGAAAAGCTTGTGCACATCTTTGCTTTAGGTGTGTGGTTTTGTGGGTCGAGAATCAGAGCTGTAACTTTGCATTCCTGTGTTTGGATCTTGCCTCAAATTCAAAGGATTCCCAGAAATGGAGGTTGAAATCGACATCAGCCAAAATTCTGAAATAGTAAATGTGCTGATTTGCAAGGCGATTTAACATGCTTAGACAGACGTTTCACAAATGTCTTTGGCTGGAGATATGTGGTTTGTGGGGAAGGCAGTGATAGTATATTTCAGAGAACCTAGGGATTTATTTCAGTACTTACAAGACGTTGTGACTTCGGAGAAGGGTCTGCGCCCGCAGCAGTTTATCATTACAGGGGTCATTATCAGTTTCAACACCATACCACACATTGACAGTACAAGTCAGAAGCCATTTATTTTTGGTTTAGTTACATGGAAATTAAGGGTGCATAAAAAATGAAGAAAAAACACAAAAAAAACATAATAAATCATAAATTTAAAGGAGTTCATCTGATGAAAAAAAAAACATACTCACCTGCTCCCCACCAGAAATGTATTATTTAAAAGGACACTATCGCGAAGAAAAAAATTTTGATATGTTTTACAACATAACAAAAGCAGGTTTTAACATAATGTATTTTTCAAATTGTGTAAATGTTTTTTTTTTTTAATTCAGTTTTCTTGCCTTACATGGGGGCTGCCATGTTGGAAGTAAAGTGTGAAAGTCTGGGTTTACAACACAATGGCACCTCACTTACGGCAGGCATGTACATAGGTTTCCTCAGTCGCTGCCGACCCTATAGAGAATGAATGGAAGACGTGAGCCCGCCCCTGTGATGACACCAGTAACACACAGCCAGGTCCTCCTTCCTTGCTGCTGGGGGAAGC
This sequence comes from Rhinella marina, assembly GCA_900303285.1. Classification (NCBI taxonomy): domain Eukaryota; kingdom Metazoa; phylum Chordata; class Amphibia; order Anura; family Bufonidae; genus Rhinella; species Rhinella marina. The sequence goes on from ONZH01007773.1 coordinate 133,008, forward strand.
CCACTGTGCCTGCTCCTCACTCCTGCAGCAGCGTCCTTGTCTTCATTAGGCTGCCTGTTCTAAATTCTATGGCAGCTCACCCCAGCAGTGAAGACAATTTTTGCTGAGTGTACTGCTGGGCTGAGCGGCCCAGGACTCAGAAACAGAGTAGATGGAGGTTCTTGGGGCTGTAGGACCTTAGTGATGTAATTGGCCATGTGACCAGTGGGGGAGGAGCCTGAGGAGCAGAGATCTGTGTTTTTGTAACGAAGCCATTGTCTCATCTTATCTTGCTGAAGCAGTGATGTCACCGATGAAGGTGTGAATTGGTGATGTCATTGGTACCACCCACTTTTTTGCAGCATGCCTACTTACAGGTTGCTCAAAGCCTCATTTGGCCAGCAAAGATCCCCCTGGTGACCAAAGATGGTAAATATGGTAAAATCTAATATTTATTTATAATATTTCACACATTGGAATTTTTTTTAATTTATTTATTTATTTATTATTTCTTACAAATATATAATAGATTTTTTTAGCATAAATAAAATATAGAACAGGTTTTTGTGATAGATTCTATTTAAAAGGCATAGATGTCATAATAACAGCTAGAGGATGAGATCAGCCACCAAATGGGCCCCAAGCTTCCAATCCATGACTAGAAAAGGTGACATTAACCTGGTTTCATGGTCAGTCTTGGACAATTGGCTAGGGAGGACGTACATCCACAGCTAGGGTGTATTCTCATGTGGCAGATTTGTTGCAGAAATCTCTGTAGGCCTCCATTGAATTACATTGTGGATCGACAGAGGAAGCAGCACATGCGCAGTCTGTCTGCAGTATAAGTCAATGGAGTCGCTAATAAATGCCACTTTCAGACTACAGTGCCGTTTTTGTGGTAGGAGTCAATGGTAATAAACAAGAGTTAAATGGTTTGTCCCATCTTGGACATTGGGGACATATCTCTATGCCATACATGATCCTGCTCATATCTGTACCAGCACTCAGCATCAGCAGCCTGGTACAGGATAGTTAGGCTTAGGAGACCACTATATCCTGACCTTTATCATTTACCAGTCCCCTGATGAGTTGGAATATAGCCAATGAAACGCTATTGGACATTTGTGAATCATTATATTGGACTTCCCAGCAGCCTTTCCCATTTCTCCATTCCACAGAGCCGGGAAACCATTCTACTTAGGGTACAGCAGGGAGCCCTAGTTAGATTTGAGGGACTGCTCAGAGGGATCGCCCGTATCAGGGCGAGTGCTCCGCTACCTGAGCGTTAAGCGTAGCTCAGACCAAGTACGGGCATTTCAGGGCAAGACACCCAACTTGACGTTGGGAGACCCCCTGTTACCGATAATCCTCAAATAAGACCGCTCTTTCTCTCAAATTGCGGACTGGTTTACTTGCACGACTTGCTGTGATTTTTGTTGGGCTTTTTTTCTTAATTGATTAAAATTGATTAAAAGTTAAGTATTATAGATAGAGCCACGTTGCTGTTAATTGATCATGCAAACATTTACAACCTGATTAAAAGGGTTTTCCCATAACTTACCCCTATTCGGTGGCGTTCGAACCACTGGGGTCCCATCGATCATGAGAATGGGGACCTGTGCTCTCTGTTCAAATGGAGCGGCAGACACAAATGTGTGTCTGCAGCTCCCTTCAACTCTCTGGGACTGCCAGACAAGAGCTATCTCTGGCAACCCCATAGTGCCGAATGGAGCGGCAGCACGGTTGCACGCTGTTCCATTCAAATGGGGGAGCACAGTCGCCCCCCCCCCATCTTGTGATCGTCCGGAGCCCCATCAGTTAGACTCCCACCAATCAGTCACATCCTCTATGCTGCGGAGAGAGGATAAGTTGTCTTAACGGGACAATCCCTTTAATTAACACTGGTACTGTCCTTAAAGGGGTTGTCCAAGTTAAAATATTTCTGGGACAAAATGCAGGGAGGCTGGAAAAATAATGAATCATAAAATCACTTTGTCAAGCCCTCTCCGATCCATCAAAAAAATAATAAAAATATGGCTGCACAACATTTCACAAGCAAACAACAGAACCAAGAAATGGGGATCATTCTAAATTAAAATGGTATTAAACCTACTAGAAATGAAAACTGAAAAAATAGAAGCTCTTAGCGCACATTTTTGATCAAACGTGTGTCGGGCCTATCTACCAAGCGTCAAGGTGGCTTCCGCAGATGGGTTCCTAACACTAACAAACTGCCTCTCTTGGACTTACCTAAGCCTACACATTCAGGGCGGTGTAGGAACCAGCTGCATTTGTACTCTGCTCAGAAGCCCCAGGTAGATGGGTGTTGTTCAGTCTAGACGAGGCTGCTACCCTCAATATATACTACAGGAAAATTTAGACTAGCAATACATGTTCACAGGTGCATATCCATAAAGCAAGCATACAGAAAAATAATAAAAATATGGCTGCACAACAGTTCACAAGCAAACAACAGAACCAAGGAATGGGGATCATTCTAAATTAAAATGGTATTATACCTACTAGAAATGAAAACTGAAAAAATAGAAGCTCTTTGCACACATTTTTGATCAAACGTGTGTCGGGCCAATCTACCAGGCGTCAAGGTGGCTTCCGCAGATGGGTTCCTAACACTAATAGACTGCCTTTCTTGGACTTACCTAAGCCTACACATTAAGGGCGGTATAGGAACCAGATGCATTTGTACTCTGCTCAGAAGCCCCAGGTAGATGGGAGTTGCTCAGTCTAGACGATCCATCGTCACTGCTCCATCCTCTCCACTGGACTGCTGTCGTGACGTTGTGTTTTGGCCGCAGTGTTGACATCCCATATACCAGTGCAGTCACTGGTGAAGGACAGTCACGAGCGGTATGCAGGACTTCACTGGTGCAGCCAAAACTTTACATCACGACTTCAACCTGGCATGAAAGATGAATTTCATTTTGTTTAGTATTTTACCAGACTCTTTGCAGTTTGCCAAAGAAGAATTTGCAGTCAGACCTACCTTTTAATAAGACAAGATACTGAATAAAGGCTTGATAAAAGTGAATAACATAAAATTGTACTACATAGAATTAAAAAATATACAAAGTCCAGTAGTGTTATGTCTACGTAATAAACAGACACGATTCAGAGCCACCGTTGTAGGCATATTTCTAAGCATCTTCTTAGGTATATTATGTGGACCTTTACTTCAGTTCTCTACACTCTTTGGGAACACACAGGATCAATATCATGAAAAAATAACAAAACGCAGATCAGAATCCATATAGAACTTGTAGAAACATATGTTTTTGTTGTTTTCTTTAATATCTTATTATTGATTTACTGGATATACTCCAAAGACTACACAAGATCAATGATAGGTGATCTTAGATCTGCTTATATGTGACTTTAAACATTTCCTCTTTGAATTTCTCATGTAATCCCAGCAGGGTTTTGCTGAAGGAAAAATTCCAAAGTAATCCACAGCTGTAGGAAAATATGGACGGCCAATTCATGGCTGTGGAACCACCAGTGATATAGCTGGCTCTCATTATTTATTGCTCTGCACTACTCTAATAGCGAGCGTAAGCCTTGTAGATGAATGTGAATAAAGAACAATAACTGTAGTCATTATCTTTATAGGAGACTATCATCATAAATGTAGAATTTTAGTCAGTAAAAAAACTCAATGTCTTACTTTGGTTCCCATTAGAGCCATCATGTTTTGAAATGAGTTTTGCAGAACGAGTTTACTCTTTGTAAAACAGACCTACAATTGCCCTATCATTTTGTAAATAGTATATTGAGTATTGTAAGTAGACGCTTAATGCTGAGAAGTGGAACTACCAAGAATGTTTAGAACCACAGTTTACTCAAAACCAATAAAAAATCTAGGGCTTGACTGACCATTATCTATTCCCCCTGAATCAAGCACGAGATAAGAGAGACAGAAAACAGTGGAGATGTAGGCAGATAGAGCACTGTAAGGGACCTTTCACAGGAGACTAGAGTTCGGACAAGTAACGCGAGTGGTCCATTCCCAGGGCGCATCCCAATTTGCCCCAGTCTATGGCAAGGGTATTTATGACACCTTCCCCTGTATGACGGTGTCCAAGCAAGGAGTTATCCAGCTTGCTAGTCCCTGTGAAGGTGCACTGTCATTCAGTTCTGATATCCTGTGCTTGACCCCTGCCTGATTACCAAATTTGAACCTTTGTTGCCTGACCTAACTTCTGCATTGACTCTAAGCCGCGTACCCTAACTTATTGCCTGTTTACCAGATTTAATGAACTCTGCTTGCCCTGTTCACTGACTATGCTGTTGTCTGTCCCCTTGTTACCACACAACAGTGTCTCTTGACCCACCTGAGTCAGCTGTCACTGAACAGAGACTACTTCAAGAGGTAGCAACCTAGTGATTCTCCTGCAGCAGTCCCTGTACAGAGGTTAATGGGTGAAGACCAGGAAGGTCCCTCAGATTATGCCCTTAGAAGTAGCCCCAAATTTAATGTGTTCAGTGACACACTGATCTATACACGCTTCATGACATGGACCATGTAAAGATGCCACCAATCACTCAAAATCCCTTATTTGTTGGTTGATCGCATCTTTCTTGAGGCACCAAAAAATCTCATTTGTGAGCAGCACACAGTCCTGTGTAAGGAAGGATGTGTTGCTGTCAAACTGGGGTACTGTCTAGGGATGAAGTTGGTAATGATCATTCATCCCCATACATCACCTATCATTGCTAAATGTAAAGGCAACTAACCAGCAGGCAATGATTGGGAATTTGGATGCAGTTTCTCACTACTGACCAGTGTCCACTCTCAGCCCATATAAAAGGACCCTTACTCTCAATACTACTAGGAAGAACAGGATGCAAATGAGCTCTTAACAATCTCTGCCTCTGATGGCACCAGATGTAAGGCAGCTTTCCTATAAGTCAACTTTCAACCCTTTAAATAGACCTTGAGACATGACTCGGATATTAAATAAGCCAGCACCTCATCTGCAGCCAGCTGTTTCAAGGATATTGCCCTTTAGCAGTGCAGAGCAGAGAGTACTGGCTTAACTGGATGAGAAGCCAAGTCAGAATTTGGGGGGTACTATCTCTCCTTGGGGAGAGAGCGCCTTAGTCAGTGTGAGGAGACTTATAGGCGATACATGCTTCTCTGGGCAATTACCCCGAACAGCTGTCTGCAGATGAGGTACTGGCTTATTTAATATCTGATGTCTCAAGGCCTATTAGACGGGTCGAACATTGACTTATAGGATAGCTGTCTTACATCTGGTTGCATCAGAGGCAAAACTTGTTAAGAGCTCATTTGCATCCCATTCTTCTCAGAATTCCAGAGGAGCAAGTATGGCCTATAAGTCTCCTCAAGCCAACTAAGGCGCTCTCCCCAAGGAGAGATAGTACCCCGAAATCTTCGAATTACTAGGTAACAGTAAACTCCATCATTATCTCTATGAATTGAATTCAAACTCACTGCGTAGATAGAGTGTGTCACAAAGTCCTAAAAACTACCCCACACATTTCTGTATCAAAAAATACACAGATGATGCTTCAAGAATACTGTAAGGCTGTCTAGATACAAAAAACTGCACTATAGTGTTCTATTAACTATTAAGGTCTGTGGACGGGTCCACTGTAGCTGTGAGAGTTGGTTTTCAGACTGAACCCATTGACTTACAATGGGATTCATCTTCAGTTTTTGGTGTATTCTTATGGTAATAATAATACTATTCCTGCAGTCAAATACACCAGAAAACCAATGGTCCATAAATACCTGAGATGGGAATACCTCTAAACCAATGGTCAGGTGATAACTGCTAGATCAGTGTATGTATATGTGTGTATCTTACCTCTGGGACCTGTACCAGTTGCCAGAATGGGAAGCTCCATGTCCCTTATTTAAATGTGGGCTCTTGCTCCATTCAAAGTCTGTTTGACACATGAAGTCTATGCTGTACTTGGTATCTCGGTCAGTCCCATAGATGATGTACTTCATTCAAATGCAAACTCTGGAACCCTATTCTGGTGCTGGGTGGGGGTCTCAGTGGTCAGATCTCCAAACTTTCTAGAAGTTATCACTACAGATGTGCGAATCGAATCCAATGAAATGGTATTCGATCTGAATTTCAAGATAAATTCGATTCGCTGAAAAGCCAAATTTCCTCGTGCCTCGTGGTAGCGAATCAATTTCTGAAATAGTGTAAAAAACAAAAAAAAATCATACTTACCTCCTCCATTTGCTTGCGACGGGCCAGCCGCAGCCATCTTGATTGAAGATCTCGGCTGAAATCCCATGCTTGGTGACATATGACGTCACCACGCCAGCAGGCGTGACAACGTCATTTTGGGCTGCATGATATCTTCAAACAATATCGCAGCAGCCGGCTTGTCGCAAGCAAATGGAGGCGATAAGTATGATTTCGTTTTTTTTTTCTGTTCATTTTAAACTATATTATTACCACCAGATGGTGTTATATTGTATGAACGCAGCATCTGAGAGGTATAATGATGGGGAGCGGCACTATCGCAGCTCCCTGTCAGTGAACCCGCTACATACCAAAAAATGCGCTTTGTAACGAAGTAATTCGGCACAAAGTAAATTATTTTGGAAAATTTGGAGAAGCAGCCAAATTAAATTTTCCAAAAGTTCGTTTAAGTGGATAGGTGATAATAGTTGATAACCAGAATACCCCATAAATCCTAATTGAATCTTAGTAAATAAATAGTTTTTATGTGTGTATTTATGTATTTAACTACTGACATTTATTCATTTTCGATAATCAGACGTCTTCTTTGGCTGCTGTATCTGGGTCCATTTGCAATTTGTGTGTGTAGATGGATTATTCTTTCAGCGTATACATATGGATTAGCAGAAAACACAACAGAGCCGGATTTGTCACTGATCTGTCTCTTTTATCACAACAAGGATTCATGTAGTTTTACCTCTTTACCTCGAGACCTACAGATAATACACAGAAATATTACAATGAGTAGTGTGAAATGACAAGTTTAGCTCTGCTACAGTAAAACTGTTAGAGCGTATTCCCATCTACATTGAAGACTCCATAAGGCTTCTCCCTTCCAGATTCCATAAAAAATCTGGACAAAATAGCAAAGTATGCAGTGTTATTTCATCCAGTAAAATGTCATATCCATGTTTTAGACTAATTTCCGTGATGGCTGAATTTTCTGGCGCGAACACTGCTTCTTTGAGTGGGACTCACAGCATCATAATGATTTATAATGTTGTGTGTTCCTGCCTGACTGCCTTTCTACTGTACTGTACTCATGATATTATGTGACGACAATACAGTAGACCCACAGAAGGGCCGGAACTCACAGTATCTTAAAGGTGTTGTTCCATCTCATGTATTGGAGGCATAGCTCTAGGATTTGCCCCCAATGTCTGATAGGTAAGGGTCCCACCTCTAGGACCTGCACCTATCTTTTGAATGGAGCCCACACAGTAAAGGAGGGAACACTCTGCATGCATGCATGCCTGCCTGACCTCCATTTATTTCTATGGAACTGCCAAAATAGCTGGGCAGCACACTTGGATTTTTCTGTCAGCCCCATAGAAGTGAATGGATCAGCGGCTGTGCTTGCGAAGCGCGTTTCCCATTAATTTCAATGGAACTTCCGAAAATAGCTGAGTGCGCTATTTTTATATATATTTTTAGCAGTTCCATAGAAATGAATAGAGAGCAGCCGCACATGCGCTATTCTTCACTTTGTGAGCTCTATTCTATCAGACATGGGGAGCATATCCTTTCAATATGCAGCCAATGTATGAGATGGGACAACTCCTTTAAAGGCTATGTACTGTACACCTTTTGGGCAATTTTTTTATTATTGCATTGTACTCATTTTGAGCTAAAAATATATTTTTTTAAATTGGTCTTTATTAAAAATATGGTGTCCTTTTTTCTGGACAGAGCTGACATGCTATAGAAGCACCCTTTGGATTCTCTGTCTTTTCCACCAGACAAGGAGCTGACGGACTCCTTATCTCTGCTCTCTGACCTCCTCTTAATTATAGCTCCGTTCTTATCTCACTGATAAGAATGTGGCTTAAATAAGTGTTTGTAACCTCTCAGTAGTTTACAGATAAAATTTAGTAGATGACCAGCACAAAGTGAAAGTTTAAGTACCAGTCACACAGTTAGAAAAACAGTTAACCCTTTGTGACAGAAAAACTCAATATTTTTAATAAAGGCCAATTGAAAAATAGTAACATGCAATCCTAAAAAAGAATTGCCTCCGAAGCCTAAGCCTAATGGTGTAGCCCAAGCCTAAGACCACTTTTATATGGTCCAAACAAGAGTGGGTCCAAAATACAAAAGATGCACAACTCTTTCCAGTCGGCCTCATTCACTGCGACCATATTTTGCATCCGATGCACATTTTTTGCAGATAGCACAAGGACTCATTTCCTTGGGTCCACAAAAATAAAAAAGGCAGGACACGGATATCATCAATGTACTGTTCGCATCTGTATGTTAGTTCTAGAGATGAGCGAATCTTCCAAGACTCGCTTCGGCGAATATTGGCCAAATTTTTTTAAAGATTTGTCTCGGATAAGATCCGATTCGGTTCAAGTTGCGTTAAAAAAAATTGTGTTCTGCGAACATTCCTGCGAATACATACACATGAGTGTACAAAGTGCGTACGAAGCTTTAGCTTATTATTAGTAACATAGTAACATAGTTTATAAGGTGAAAAAAAGACATCTGTCCATCCAGTTCTGCCTGTTATCCTGCAAGTTGATCCAGAGGAAGGCAAAAAAAAAGCCCTGTGAGGTAGAAGCCAATTTTCCTCACTTTAGGGGAAAAATTCCTTCCCGACTCCAATCAGGCAATCAGAAGTACTCCCTGTATCAACGACCCCTTTCTAGTAACTATAACCTGTAATACCCTCCAGAAATACATCCAGGCCCTTCTTGAACTCTTTTAGTGAACTTACCATCACCACCTCCTCAGGCAGAGAGTTCCATAGTCTCACTGCTCTTACCGTAAAGAATCCTCTTCTATGTTTGTGAACAAACCTTCTTTCCTCCAGACGCAGAGGATGCCACCTCGTCACGGTCACAGTCCTTGGGATAAATAGATGATGGGAGAGATCTCTGTACTGACCTCTGATATATTTATACATAGTTATTAGATCTCCCCTCAGTCGTCTTTTTTCTAAAGTGAATAACTCTAATTTTGATAATCTTTCTGGGTACTGTAGTCCACCCATTCCAGTTATTACTTTAGTTGCCCTCCTCTGAACCCTCTCCAGCTCTGCTATGTCTTTATTGTCTAGGCCCACAAAAATAACAAACATACAGTAAAAGTACGCTACTTTAGTGAATACCTATGCATTAGCGTACAAATTATCAGATGCGTAGCATTAGCGTACAAATTATGCGTACGTACATAGTGTTAGCATACAAAGATTTAAGAAGAATCTTCTGAAGCGAATGTGAAAAGATTCGGATTTGCTTCGGTGTAGGAAAAAACTAAGATTCGTATCGAATCTACGAAGCGGCGAATAGATTTGCTCATCTCTAGTTAGTTCCACAAATTACGGAACATATCCTATTCTTGTCCGCACTGCCTTTTTTAGTAAAGGATGTGGAAGAAAACGGATTTGCACATGGAAGGTATCCATACCTTGTGGATCCATGGTTTGCTGACCGCAATATGGACACGGTCATGCGCATGAGGCCTTCTACCTATTTTCTGTAGCCCCACTCTTGGTTTTGGCTTACAAATACTAAAGAAAAACACTGACCAAATACTGACCGTTTGAAAGTGTCTTCAGGGCCGAAAGTCCCGCAGGAGCTCTAGGTATTGCACTCTTGTCCATGGACTCCTATGGTCTCCTATTTCAGCCCCGTTTGCTTGAAGGGGGGAATAGTGGTGCTATTTGGAAAGTGAAGCTGTACACTCGCTGGCAGAAAGCTCTAGAAACATTATATCCAAGAATAAATAACAAATTGTAAAGGTCCTTTGTTCCTCAGATAGTCCATATAAAACAAATTGCAGATCCCCTTAAAGTCATCTGAAGGTGGAAAATTCCTTTAAATGGCTAATTTAATATTCCAATCTGGAGGTGTGATTTACGTCCTTTAATCTTTTCTGCTTTGTTCCACTTTAATGTAAAAACAGATAATTAGAAAAACAAGGCGCTGGTAAGTGTTTTGTTTCATGGATGCCACATAATGAAGATGATTCTTGAGACTAATTAATCCTTAAAATGATCAGTTGATCTATCTCATTGAGACCAATACATTTTTAATTGTTCATTTTAGTCAAGCATCATTTGAACAGAACTCAATTTGCAATTTCATTAGTGTACAAAAAAAAAAAAAAAGAAAAGAAAAAAAAAAGGCCCGGGGTCTATTCCTGGTAAAGAAAAAAAAAAGTCTTTGGCAAAAATTCATAGCGGATGTTAATCCTGTAATTAATTCTATGTATCGAGCAAGAATTAATGTGCCTTTCAATTTCATCATATTTCATTGTGCCAAGAACGGCATTTTGTCGTACCTTCCCCTTAGAAAAAAAAATCTTTAACAAGCTCAGTGGCACAATATCCAGGCAACTAATGATAAGCTTTGAAACAACATTCACAGGCCATTTGCTTTGATGGCGTTTCAAGGTTTCTTTTCCTCATTTAAAGCCTACTGTATGCAAAGGGAGAAACTGCAATTGTTAAACAGCTTTTAAAAAATGAACATTCACTTTGCTTTCCCTTCCAATCTACAGACGTTTGTGTAAAGAATTATCACGTTTTCTTAAAGGGATTTTGTGTCGTCAGAAAAGGACCTATCACGTACATATTTTTAATTTTCCATTTAACATCTACATTTAAAAAAATAAACCTTACAATTTTGCAGTTTTCACAATGACTGCTAAGCATAAGAATAGGTGCCAATTCTTGGTCAGCAGTCATCTCATTATCATCACAGTCAGGATTACAATAATACATGTAATTAGTGTTGAGTGAATCGAAGCATCCGAAGTGAGCTTCGATACGAATTTCAGGAAAAATTTAATTTGCCGCAAAGCCAAGTTTCCTTGCACTTCGTGGTAACAAATCAATTTTTCCTGAAATGTCAGTAAAAACAAAAAAATACATACTCACCTCATCCATTTGTGTGCGAAGAGGGCGCCGCGGCCATCTTGAGTGAAGATACTGCATGAAATCTCTCGTGCGGTGACGTATGTCATCACCACTCTGGCCGGCATGATGATGTCATCATGTTGGTCTTCAATCAAGATGGCTGCAGCGGCCTCTACGGGATCAAATGGATAATATAAGTTTTTTTTGTTTTTTTTTACCGGATAAACCCCTGAAAGCCCTCAATGTTAGCGATGTCAGCTAGGATGGTGGCCTACATGACTATGCAGGAACCTTTCCCTATCAATCTAGTAGGGCTGGCAGAGGAAGCAGGTGGAGCAAGGGTGCACAGGGTGATTTGGGCACGCCCTCAGTTCATTTAACTGTTCATTTGCATAAGAATTACAAGTGCATTTTCTCCAGAATGAAGAAAGGGATCACTAAGTGAAAGATATTACATTCAGCTGAGCTAGTCCTACAAGGCATCGTGCCTGGTTTAACAGTGCATTTCCTGCTGACAGGCTCCCTTTAAAAAAATGCACGCTGGCTTCCTTCAGCTACCACTAGCAGGGGTGGGCAACCTTCCGCACTCCAGTTGTTGTGAAACTACAATTCCCCGCATGCTCCATTTATTTCTATGAGAGTTCTGACAAGAGCAGAGCAAGAAGCATGCTGGGAGTTGTAGTTTCACAACAGCTGGAGTGCAGAAGGTTGATAGAGGGAGCTTACTGCATACTGTCATCATTGAGCTCAATGTACAACTCTGCAGGGTCGCCATTAGACTTTACCAGTAGTGCAGCCTCAGTCTTTGAGCATGTAATTCAATACGATAACCCGTTTTTACAGTTTTACTTTTCCCCAAGTGACCATTAAAAATAAATAACTCTTGCCAACATCCACAATACATAAGGCACTGTTAGCAAGTACTTCCCCTGCCACCTCTGCCAGTAGCCTGCATACCACATCGGTACAGGCTATTAGCAGCGCTGGGCCGAGTGAGCGCAGGGCTGGAGCTCGTATACAACATCGCTCCTCTGCCAAGCCTGACATAGCCCGTGTATGCTGGGCTTTAGAGGAGTAGCACTGGTACATGCAGGAGCAGAGATGTGCTATAGAGCTCCTGCCTGTACAGCGCTCAGTGCGGGCTCAGTGGATTCCACACTCCCATATACAGCGATCTATGGGAGTATGAACTTTAAAGCACAATAGGCACCTGAACTTCAGTTGCCTATTAAAGTAGAACTCCCGGCAAAACTTTTTATTCTCTGAACTGCTAGAAAGTGAAGTCATGTGACCAACTCTCTCATCTCCAACTGACACAGGAAGTTAGTTACTTCTATATTCATTCCCATGAGGCTCACATAGAAATATATAGAGCAACTGACTTCCTGTCCACACATAAGATGCTGTGTCAGTTGGAAAGTCTGATTGCTGGTCACATGACACAACTGAGGATCACAAGGGAGGTTATAACTCACAAATACAGAAACTGGTGAGAAGATTACATTCACTGCAGTTTACACAATGCACCTTTCTAACAGGTCAGAGAATAAAAATGTTTGTGGGAGTGCAATGTTAACTATTCCGTGTGCAGAATCCCACACTCCTTGTCATTTCCCTAGGGGTACAATATTTCCCTTCTCAACCCCATCCACAGTAACCATAGCTGATGAAACATGCAGTATGGGACTGTAGAAGGATAGCCGGCCATGTTATGGATCTGTCATACAGTCGTTCCTGAGTCTTCCTGTTCAGAAAGGCTAGGAGCATCCCTGGATCCCACAGCCAGTCTGAACATAATCGAAATCCGCAGACTGATGGAGAGGTAAGTTCTGGCCAGGTTAACTTTCCACAATACATACAATGCAACGGCACACTGCCAACCAGATAAAGCATAGCAATATGAGGTATTCTGAAGCTAATGCTATGCTTGTTTAGTAAATTAGAGATTCTTGGCAAATATATTTTGTACAAAATTATCTGGGCCCATTCACCGAATCGTCAAGGTGATCTCTGTAGGACGGGAACCTAACACTATTTCCTACCTGTTATGTGCCAACCTTGGCTTCCGTATAATCAGGGCGTGTTGGTTCCACATGCATGCTGGATTCCCTCTGCCTTGTGCCGTTGCATTGTATGTATTTTCCTTTCCTTATGCATTTAGCCATAGCAACATGCACCTGCGCACTGGGATGTGCTGACTGAAATTCCCCTTTTTCTTTGTAAGTTTGTACTGGAGGTGTGGCTACTCCATTTGGTCATGCACTCCTGACTAGCCCCGTCTGCCCCATAGGTGGATTTTAATTAGTGTAACTATAAAGCCGAGGGGACTCGGCATGCATGTTGGTACCTGCATCCCTGTATTAGTGGAGGCCTTTGAAGCACCAGAATTGGCAAAAGGCAGAGGGAATCCAGCATGCATGTGGAACCAACACCCCCTGATTATACAGAAGCCAAGGTTGGCACATAACAGGTAGGAAATAGTGTTAGGTTCCTGTCCTACAGAGATCACCTTGACGATTTGGTGGCCGGGCCCAGATAATTTTGTACAAAATATATTTGACAAGAATCTCTAATTTACTAAACAAGCATAGCATTAGCTTCAGAATACCTCATATCTCTATGGCATTTTGTGCTTTATCTGGTTAGCAGTGTGCCGTTGCGTTGTATGTAATTTTCCTTTCCTTGTGCATTTAGCCATAGCAACGTGCACCTGTGCACTGGAATGTGCTGACTGAAATTCCCCTTTTTCTTTGTAACTTTCCACAATAGTTCAGAAGGCTGCCGGATTTTTTTAAGCCTGTAGAACCCCTTTAAGTGCAGTATGAACCTAGCATTTCCCTTTAAGAAGCAGGCCTAAACAATCTCAACAGTTTCCATATCTCAGTGCAAGGAGAGTTGATAGCGTTACCGGAAAAGGCAGCATTTGTAGGTGAAAAGCCATGCAATTAGCAGACTATTTCCCCCAGCCGGGCTTTGAATGACTTGTGTGAGTACTTTGCTCTACACAATTTTTAATCTTTCAAACGGCGATAGATCATTTGTGCTCTAGTTGCAGTATATCAGAGAACAGCCTACAATGAAAGAACAAAGAGGCCTGAAATTCCCCTTAATTCATATTCTCTGTGATATACTGTCCTATATTATTACAGCCAGGGCTTTTGATGTTAGAGAAATTATGCCAGCTTTGTAGATAAAAATTCAAAACCATTACTTTACAAAATGTAATATGCATGACTGGTAATTACAAGAAATACACTGTGCCGAAACAGATTACAGAGTCACGCGGCGCTCTAGACTGAAGGTGGCTGAATAAAGACACCTCTTTAAGGATAGTCCTTGGCAAATCAAATTCACGCATTCTTTAACGGATTACTCAACTATTCATCATAATTCTTGCCTGAATGGGATATTTAATAAAAGCAACGCTGGGTTACTTGGTCATGGTTTATCGGCGAAACTAGATGTATAAAGGCTCCCACTCATAGTAACATAGTAACATAGTTTATAAGGCCGAAAAAAGACATCTGTCCATCCAGTTCGGCCTGTTTTCCTACAAGTTGATCCAGAGGAAGGCAAAAAAACTCTGTGAGGTAGAAGCCAGTTTTCCCCACTTTATGGAAAAAAATTCCTTCCCGACTCCAATCAGGCAATCAGAATTACTCCCTGGATCAACGACCCCTCTCTAGTAACTATAACCTGTAATATTATTACCCTCCAGAAATACATCCAGGCCCCTCTTGAACTCTTTTAGTGAACTTACCATCACCACCTCCTCAGGCAGAGAGTTCCATAGTCTCACTGCTCTTACCGTAAAGAATCCTCTTCTATGTTTGTGTACAAACCTTCTTTCCTCCAGACGCAGAGGATGTCCCCTCGTCACAGTCACAGTCCTGGGGATAAATAGATTGTGGGAGAGATCTCTGTACTGACCTCTGATATATTTATACATAGTTATTAGATCTCCCCTCAGTCGTCTTTTTTCTAAAGTGAATAAGCCTAATTTTGATAATCTTTCTGGGTACTGTAGTCCACCCATTCCAGTTATTACTTTAGTTGCAACAAACTATAAAACACAGACATTTGTGGCTACCATCAATACGTGGTAGACCACTTACCGACAAACTCACCCATCTATAGGAACTACTTTGGACACCAGCAATGGGGGGGGGTCACTGGTTTAATGTCCCCTTTATATGTTTCTGTACTTGTAGCTCTGTACCGCCAGTACTGGATTAGGTTACATTAGGGGCAGATTGACCATAGACCTTACAGGGAAATTTCCCAGTGGGGGGATGCTCAGGGGGCAGCCTGAGCCCTCCTCATGGCCGCCCAGTGGAAATTTTTGGGGATGTATTTTGCACTGCTGGAGGCAGTATTTTGTGATGGACTGTGGTATTTGGATCTGTTGGGGTATAATGTGCCACAATATGGTATTACTGGCCCTGCCTTCCATCAGTTTGGACTCAACTACAAAACGGGGACACTTTTAGTATTTTTTCCAGTGCCACTTTGAATTCCCAGTCCGCCACTGGGTTATGTATAGAGTGCACAGATAAATAAAAACCAACACTCTTCTTAAAGGGGTTGCTCAGTGCCACAAAGTATTAAAATAAAAGGGATTTGTGTGAATGTTGTTTGAAGTTGGAGTTTCTGTATGTTTATATTTCTGTGTTATCAAAATAATAATAAAAATGATCTGAATGTTTAAAAAAGGTAATAAAATAACCAATACTCTACACCGAATTTCCTGCTGTTTTCAGCTCTGCAGCTCCAGTCAGCCCTGCCTTGTTTACTTGGCTTCAGCAATGATGCAGCCACTCACTGGTCACTGAGGTATACGGCAGGTCATCGCTACACAAACCGGAGGTGAGGACTGGTGCTGTAGAGCTGGAATCGTAATGGACTGTGCTGCAGTCAGAGCATGTCGCAGTGCGACAACTAGGGATGAGCAAATCAACTGTCAATGAAACATCCAAAGTCGATTCGCATAAAACTTTGCTCTAATACTGTACGGAGTCAGAGCTCCGTACAGTATTAGAATGTATTGGCTCCTATGAGACAAAGTTATTACTTTGTGAATAATTAATTTCTACTGTTAAAAACCTTTTACTGAGTGGTACCTTGGAACCGAACATGAGTTCGGTAAAAGTTTTTTTACAGTAGAAATTCATTTCTGAAGTTATTACCCGAAGTCTTGCGAGACTTCACGAAGTAATAACTTTAGCTCATAGGAGCTCTCACTCCGTACAGTATTCTAACAAAATTTTATGTGAATCGACTTCGGATGTTTCATCCAAAGTCAATTTGCTCATCCCTAGCAATAACATTGACTATCCTTAACAAAAATGTTGAGCGACAAATGTTGCTGTGTAGCCCTAGCCCAGGGGTGGCCAACCTTACAGACACAAAGAGCCAGAAAAAAAAACATATGACCACCAGGAGCCACAAGGTATACATTTACACAGATAAACGTGCACACGACAGTATTACTGCAATTGAGTTTTCAAACATTTAAAAGTGTATTTAAACCACTTTTCCTACCTGTAATGTAGACAACTTTAGTGAGGCTTCTGGCAATCTTTGTTTTTTCCCAATGTGTTTCAAATCTGGCTTGTATTCACCCTCATGCTCAGATGACCGCCCCATGCTCAGATGACACCCTCATGCTCAGATGACTCCCCCATGCTCAGATGACTGCCCATGCTCAGATGACACCCTCATGCTCAGATGACCGCCCATGCACATATGACCGCCCATGCACAGATGACCACCTTATGCTCACATGACCCCCTCATGCTCACATGACCCCCTCATGCTCAGATGACCCCCTCATACTCAGATGACACCATCATGCTCAGATGACACCCACATGCTCAGATGACCCCCCACACCCCCATGCTGAGATCATGTGTGTGTGTGTGTGTGTGTGGGGGGGTGATTTGACATAGGGGAGATGTGAGCATGGGGTGTCTGATTTTTGGTGTCTTAAGTAAGCACTGGGAGGGTTTATTTTGTGGGTCTGAGGAGGATTTGGGGTTCTTATCTGTGCTCATACTATAATGGAATCGGTCATTAGCATTTTTTGGCAGGGGCCCACATGAAAAGGTCCTGCGAGCTGAAAATGAAGGTTCAAGGAGCCGCATGCGGCTCGCGAGCCATGGGTTGGCCACCCATGCCCTAGCCTAAACAGGTTCCCTTTTCTTTTGGCAGGGCAGGGTGTGGTGGTTAAAATAAAGTCTCACCTGTCACTGGCACTCCAGTCACGTATTGTGCCTGCACACATCACTGCTGAGGCTGCTGATTGTCCGGCAGCGGTGACATGCAAGTAGATAGCATGTCACACTTCTGATCCAGAGGGTACCAGGAGAAAGGAGCTTGGCACTGGAACCAAAACACATGTGACAGGTCTAATTTTTTTTGAAACTTGCCTGACCATATGAAAAGGGGTTTCCAGTCACAGAGAACTCCTTAATTAATGTACAGCAAACATACTCCAATTCATTTGAATAGAGCTGTGCTTATTCTGATGCACATAACTCAGCTGATCATTGGAGGACCCCTGCCGATCTGATATTGATGGCCAATCCTAAGGAAAGGTCATCAATATTTAAGTACCAGAAACTCCTGCGGCGTACAGTCCTCAGAAGCAGTCCATATGAGGTAGAAAAGTAAGGTGCTAGCTATCTGGCTAAGTGTATAATTTACCAAAAACACCATACAATAAGTGCATAATAGGACACATTGCAGTACCAGAAAAAGAAACACACAATGGGCTAAAGTGCTTGAAGGTTGCTGAACCTGTCAAAACATTATTGCTAAAATACTGCAAAGACATAATTATGCAAACATTTTAGTGCAATCAATTTCACATTTGCAAGCATAATAGGCTCAGATATATGTTTAAATCTCATTTCTTGGCTGCTTGGCATAAAACACTGGAACACATAGTCCAAAATCTAATTGTAATCCACGTGAGGTAATTTTGTAATCCAAACAGGTAATGTGTAATCCACATAGATAATATAAAAGAGCAGCAAATAGAGAACCCTTTTTTGCAAAGGGGGCTCCCAAATAACCTGAGAAGGGGGGTGAAAGGGAGGTGAGCACAGGTGAGCTTAGGCGCAACTGGCAATTTTCTGCAGAATAGGGGAGTCCTGACAAGCCATGGCCATCTAGGTGAGAGTCAAACAGGTGTCAATAAATACAAGATAAATTAAAAACGTGCCAACTAGCTCTCACCCCTCAGGTGCAGTCCATGTTGTGGCTTCCATAGGTCCAGACCATGAGGTGTCCTTTAAGTCAGCCAGAGACAGCCAATTGTAAAAGCGTTCCTCAGATTAGCGACCTGAAGTCCTCCTTGCTGCTACTGCTGCTAAACGACATAAGAGGATGCTCCTGCCTCCTGTAGGCCAGGCTGGCTACTGTTGTTGAGCTCCACTGCCCTCTGCTGCTTGAATTTGGAGTTGACCGGGTGGTCACACTGGTGAGCGCTGCTGCCACTTGAGCCTTCACCTTTCTGAATCCTCCTGCCGGGACAGTAGAGGCAAGGATTTCTGGCTGAAGCGGTTCAGGCAAGGCTGCACCCAAGGAATAACCACCAGCTCCCCGGGCTGCTGCTAATGCCATTTTCCACAGTAGCTGGTACTGGATCACCGTGGGCTGGAAAGTGAAAGATGAGGTAGTCAGCTGACGCAGGTGAAAGGACTGTGGTGGTGGTGGCAATCCGGGGATCAGAGGCTCCGGCTGTGGCTTCTCTCTGAAACGGAGGGTGCCACCTGTTGTCTCGCTTGCGTCCAGCTGGATCCTCCGGCCAGGTCTCGGCTGGCGATGCAGGGACCAGGGGCTTGGTCAGTAACATTACCCAGGTAGCAAAGGGGCCTTTCAGGGATGCCATGGGGGTATATTCGACCTGAACCCCCACGTATAGGCTGTGAGGGGCTTGGGGCAGGTAAGGCCTTTTAACAGACCTGCGGCACACAAAGTATTCCTCCTCGTCGTCTGCAAGGAAGCCACTGCCTCTCTCCACCGAAAACCAGATGATGGTTCCTTTGCGCCGTTCCAGCATAGGGTCTCCTGGACTCGGATGGTCAAGCCCTTGGATGACCCAGTTCTCCACCGCTTTCTTATAGTCCCATAGGGTCTGGGCGTGAGCTGTCACTGATGCAGGCACGATGGGACTCTGCCGCATGGAAGGTGTTCTTCTTCTGGGCGGCGGTGTGGACGCTCCAGCTGCCTCCGCCACACCAGCCGGCACGTGCGATTCTCGGGGTCACTTGTGCCACTCTGAATTCTTCGGGCCTCTCCAGTGGTTTGGGGTCACTACCCCACTTTGGACGTAGTTGGTGCGCCATGCTGTCTTGTTCACCACTGGCTTGAACTGGAGAGGATGGCGGAGTAATGAGGGAGGAGTCTTCACTCCCTATACTTGCAAATAGAAAGTCCTCGGTGGGCGGGGCTGGTTTTTCCTGCTTCTGAGGGGGGCGTATCGTCATTTTCCCACTTCAGGCGACCAAAGGGGCAAGAAGAATGAGTATGTAGCGTTAGCGCACAAAATTTTAATAACATTTAATATTCATATGAAGCGAAACTTAAAAAATCCGGTAAATCTTTCAGCCCTGAGTCTGTGCTGGCTCAAGGGGTTAAAATCTCATCTGAAAGAATCCAGGGAGAGAGCAGCAGCAGCCGGCAGTGCAGGGGGGCGTGGCCAGCACAGTGACGTCTCGTGTACAGATTCTTATCTGATCTGTTAGGCTTGTGCATGAAACATCAGCAGAGCAGGGAGAGAAGCTGACATCACATGTCATGTGACCCTGAGTGAAATCTGAGAAAGCAGCAAATGCAGAAGCACAAAGTGCATGGAAAAGATGTTATATTTGATCAGTTAGAAACATACAAAGAACAAAAAAATAACTTAGACAACCCCTTTAATAACCCCTGGATCTGCCGAAGTTATGTAGAGGCTGCAACTTCCAACTGTCCTACATTTAGACCACTTTCTACACCTAAAGCAGGCATTGAAAATGGTAAATGAGACGGGCCTGCCCGCCCAATCCTCACGCCCACTTTTTTATACTTAGCATGAGAGGGGAAAAGTTACAGATGGCGGTGCAAAGAACCTATTAGCGTATTTCTTGTTAGTACAGATGTCCTTTTTAATAGATAACTTCCCAAGGAAGAGGTGGTGAGTAGTTGTATTTAGCAGTGGCTGAGTGCATGGGGGCCACATGGAAACTGTCAAGTAGATGTGCATGCTTGGACACCACTGCATAAAACTTGTCCCCTTTGCTGTCCTGAAGATCGGTGACAGGGCCCCCTATTCTACCAATCCCCAGAAACTGATTCAACTATGAAACAACAGACTAACTGACAAATTAACATAAGAAGACAACTCAAAGACTTTTTATGGGGGTTGTTTGATTTGGAGAGACCCTATCCATATGGTCTATTAAGACCTCTTTCACACGAACTATACGAATTGTGTCAGGATGCCTTCAGTGAAACTCGCATCATTTCGCAAGCAAGTTCAATCAGCTTTGTCTGCATTTGCATTCAGTGTTTCAGTTTTTTCCACGCGGGTGCAATGCGTTTTTCATACGCGTAAAAAAAAAAAAAAATGAAAGTTTATAAACATCTCCTAGCGACCATCAGTGAAAAATGCATTGCACCCGTACTGCAATGCGTTTTTCACTGAAGCTCCATTCACTTCTATGGGGCCAGGGCTGCGTGAAAAACGCAGAATATACAACATGCTGCGATTCTCACGCAACGCAAAACTGATGCATGAAAGATGACTCTTGTGCACAGACCAACTGAAGTGAATGGGTCAGGATTCAGTGCGGGTGCTATGCGTTCACTTCACGCATCGCACCCGAATGGAAAACTCTCTCATGTGAAAGGGGCCTAAAGCACATGTAATAGAAAGCAGCCCCCCTCACACTTTTCTCTTAAATGGGTATTCCAGTTGTTAGAGCTCTCTTCTCTGGCTTTAAAGGGGTATTATGGTTGTTACAAGTTATCCCCTATCCACAGGATAGGAGATAACTATTAGATCGGTGGGGGTCCTATCACTGATCATGAAAACGGGGACCCCGTACCCCCTGAAAAGCACGGAATGACCAGACGCACATGCTATCACCAGAACTCCCATAGAAATGAATAGAGAGGTTACTTTGTCCATTTCATGGGGCCGCTAGGGGATATGGGGACCCCATTCTTGTGATGGGTGGGGATCTCAGCGGTAGGACCCCCACCAATCTAATAGTTATCTCCAATCCTGTGGATATGGGATAACGTGTAACAACCATAATACCCCTTTAAACAACTGGAATACCCCTTTAACCCCCTAACTGTTTTGCCAGAGTGGAGCTCCAGCAGTGGGTGAAGTAGCTACCTGGAGGGGAGGGCTGCTTTAGACGATGCTACCTCCTGAATGGTAGCAGCTAGAAACATGGTAAGAAACTGGTCTTGTTTGAAGGCAGACATTCAAAGCTTTCAGACAATACCAAAATGACAGCAATATGTTCAGGACAGAGGAAGATATCACTGATAGAAATCGGGATGCTGTGAATGCAGCTGAAAATGAAAGTAAAAACAGGTTTCACTCACAATTATTCCCGACTTGATTTCTCCTGTTTCTTGGACTTTAGCTATCATTTTGGTCTTATATTAAAGCCTGGACTGTCAGCTTTCAAACAAGACCATTGAGGAGATATCACCATCTAAAGCAGCCCTCCCCCTCCAGTTAGCTACTTTTTACACTGCCCCAGCTGGACTTGGGCAGAACAGTTAGGTGGTTAAATCCAGAGCATAGAGAGCTGATACTAAGAAAATTTCCTTCTGCGGCTCCTGCCATGTTTGCGCATTACACGATCGAACTAATGCTTGTGGTTCTCCTGCCCATAAATGCTGATTGAGCAGCGTTCTCAGGAATCTGTTCCTTCCATGGTTACGCCATCTTCAGGACTAACGACGTCTGCCAAGTCAGGTCCGTAAATTATTAATGCTTTTATTTAGCAAACCAAAAGTTTGAAAACTCATTTATTAAGTGTTAATACATCTAACAAAAGGCTAGGAAATGGCCTCCAGGAGTGTTCTCTGAGGACATGATGATTACAAATCAGCCTGGTTCATTCCTGAACATGGCAGGACACTTTATTATACAAAAAATACAAATATATAGTTTAACACTGTAAACGTTTTAGAATTAACTATAATAAAATAGTGTTTGCTGTGATTTCCACATGTAATTTCTCACAGAGAAATTATAAGACGGCTGTAAACAAGATATCCAATACAACGGTATAGGAAGACTAGGTTGGCGCAATGTCACCGGAACACGCTCGCGCTTTCATCATCCTCCGGGCCAAAGCTTCCTGTTTCTTCCTCTCAATCTCCTCCATAGAACATTTCTTATTGTTGTCTTCAGATACAAACACTGAAATAAAATAAAAAAGCTCCTTCAGATTAGTAAAACATTTTCCAATTTTTTCATTAAAATGTTTCTTTTTTCCCCATTTGTATGCCGCCCTCTTATTCTAATCTATTGGCACTTCTTTATATAAGAAATATTTTTTTATGTAGGAATGGGAAAGCCTTTATATCAAGTTCCAGATCTAGCACCTATGCACAGGACCGGTAATAAATACTAGACTGGTAGGGTTCTGAAAGCTGGTACCGCTCAACCTCCACCTTGCTATTTCAATAACTCCTAATGGATTTTATGTGGCAACGCTCATGAAAACTACTTCTCACCATTGTTGGGGTGGGGACAAGAGTTCTCTGTTCTGGCATTTGGTTGGGGACCCAATTGTTGTATCCACTTCCTCGGACAGTGACGTCACATCCTTCAGTCGTATGGCCTTTGTGCAGCTCAGTCTTATTCAAGAGAATCAAACTGAGCTGCAATATAAAGCTACACAATGTATGATGCTGTGCTTGGTATACTGTGAAGAGGGTGCAGCACATGTCCGAGCGCTGCAGAACCTTTAAAGGGCATCTGTCAGCAGATTTGTACCTATGACACTGGCTGACCTGTTACATGTGCACTTGGCAACTGAAGACATCTGTGTTGATCACATGTTCATATGTGTCCGCATTGCTGAGAAAAATAATGTTTTACTATATGCAAGTGAGCCTCTAGGAGCAACGGGGGCATTGCCATTACACCTAGAGGCTCTGCTCTCTCTGCAAATGCCGCATTTCATTGTCTGCACTTTGACTGACAAGGCCAGGTGTGATGACGTTTTCACTGTCTGGCCCCGCCAATCAAAGTGCAGAGAGTACAGCAGCGGTAAACAGAGCTGAGTCTCTCGGTGTAATGGCACCACCCCTGTTGCTCCTAGTGGCTCATTTGCATATATTAAAACATCATTTTTCTCAGCAATGCAGGCATATATGAACATGGGACCAACACGGATGTCTTCAGCTGCCAAGTGCACATGTAACAGGTCAGCCAGTGTCATAGGTACAAATCCGCTGACAGATGTCCTTCCAGTAGCTGATTGGGGAGGGTGCTGGAAGTCAGACAACTAGTGATCAGATATTGATTACCTATCCTGAGTATTTTGGGAACTGCTATGTGATAAAGACTATGTAATGGACACTGCTTTATAATGAATTCTGCATGCTGGACACTATGAGGTGATACACTGTTGTTTTTGGCTTCTTCGCTCCAAATATCCTGTATAGCTCACTTGGTGGTGCCTTGGACTCTTATAAATTGAACATAGTCATATAAGGAACTATGGTGATATTACTATGCTGGCACTACACCTTGGCCTTACTTGTGAACCTACCATTGTATGTGTCTGGAACATGCCACCATTGTTTGGTCATAACATAGGGACAGTTTGCTGCGAGTACTACTATTTAGAGAATTTCAAGGATCTCCTTAGCATCATAGCTCTGGGCTGGGAACACAGGATTGTATTAGGCAAGGGTGACACAGGTCACACGACACCTGTCGCAGCCAGGATCGCTGAGAAGAGGGGACAGGTATCATGTGACCAGTGTCGCCGTGTAGGCCTTGCCTTAAGGGTAAAACTGTAGTCCCAAACACATAGCTATGAACAACGTTGTGGACTCTTGTTTGGATTAGGTAGTCAGATTATGCAAGAATGAGGCTAAGTGAAAACCGTAAAGCACTGTAATACTGGTAAATGGGAGTACAATATGTAATAACATACGTCTGATTAGCAACCACAGGTAGCATAGCATACACGTCAGATACACATACATAATATATAACATATGGTCCTTCCTGGACCCCCTTGCCATCCCCTTACCTTTAGAAGACTGTAGGGTGGACTCTGAAAGGTGCCTTTTTAATGTCGATTGCTGAGGATTGCTTATACTGTCAGAGTTAGATCGCACAAGTGTGTCCCTGTTATTCCTACTACCACCAAAAGTCTGAGGGTGAAGACCATTATAACTGCTCCAGCTTCCAGCACCCAAGTGTGCTGTGTGAACAGATGTCACCTGGGACGGCTTGATCTTTGTAAATGAATACTTAGAAGGGGCTGATGGGTTTGTTACACTGCACGTAGTAGCCAGAGACTTCCCTGGGTTCTGTGATTGAGGGCTAGTAACAACCGAGCTTTTACGCTCCCCTCCTGAAGGCACGGAACAGGATCTGCTAAAAGTCTGGTTGGACTTTTGTAAATAACTGATTGGAAAAGCATTTGAGCAATTTCCACTGAAGGAGGCAGGCGAGACCCCTCTGTTATTCAACTTATTGGTACTGAAAGAGGAGCTTGCCGTAACATGGCTTCCATTTCTGCTTTGGTGACCGGCATTGGTTCCCTGTTCTGCAGGGATTTGGCAAGCTGTGCTTATTAGCAGAGGAGTTTCCTTCTTAGGGTTTTCTCCGCTGGTTTCATAAGCTTGAGTTAATCTTTCAACGTCATCGCACACTTGATACAGTAGATCATCATCATCTTCCTTCTCTTCCCAAAGACTATCAGACTCACAAAACATATCGAGAACTTCATCGGAGAACTGGAGATCATCCCACTCGTCATGTGGGACAGAGTCTTTGTTAGCAGTCATCGTCCGAGTCTGTGGCACCGTCGGGGGACATGGTTTCTGGGAGGATTTCATCAAAGTGCTATTTGTTGCAGTTGCCAAGCTATGAACATTATAGCTCGTCACTCGACCTGCTGCATTTGTCTGAGGTTTGGAAGGCGCGAGAGTCTGAGTACTAGAAAAGGATTTTACATTATTTGTGTCTCTTGAACTACCTTGTAATGAATTAACACTAGTCACTTCTTTGCTACGCAGGTTACTGGGTTTTGTCTCAGATCCAACATTCCCCTTCCTTGGCACAAACTTGTAATTACTAGTCTTACTGAAGGAAGAAGAAATAGCAGTGGACTTAGCTTCCCCTCCTGCAAGGTGGGTGCTGGTCTGACCCAGCTTACTAGAAGGCATACTAGCTTTAGGGGTAGCAATCAGTTCGGGATTTTGAGTAACCTGCATGATAAAGGAATCATCATCAAGGAGATCATGGTCCCAGTCATCCTCAAAATCATCTTGGCTGCTTGATGCTGACTGGACGGTTTCCTTCTCCTTACCGTTATTTTGCTCAGGACATTTTCGTACACTCTGTAATGTATTTGTGGAGATTTTTGAAGCTGAACTAGACTGCTCTGACTTTTTATCAGAACATTGTACCTTTTTACTGTGCCCAGTATCTTCATGGACATTGCTTCTCACATTTACTGGAGCATTGTTCACGCTGCTAGCGGAAACATCGGAAAAACCTTGGCTTAAACGTCCGCTGTACTTTTGCGTCGATGAATCAAACAGATCATTAAGGGCAGCTTCAACATCCTGGTCCACAGACCTTTGACTACTCCCCTGAGGTGCAGATCTCTGACTAACAGATTTCAGAACCAGGTTCATATCGTCTCCTTCGGGGAGGTCTTCCAGGAACGAGTCTTCGTCGTTGTCCATAGCGTTGCGTTCGCTGAACATTTCATCCTCAGAATTCGTCTGCTGCTCCTCATTCTGATCTTTTTGCTTCACCAGATTACTGTCTAATTGTTTTGCCAATTTCATGAGCTCTTCTTCAGTTTGTAAAATCCTTGACCTGCAGTAATAAGTCAAAAAGTATAGTAAGTAAAGAAATTAAAATGTTCCCTATAGTATAGGTCGGAACCCAAACTGTTATGGGTTTGTTCGTGAGTCTTCCGTGTATTTTACAAGAGTATCTTGGCAAAAACCTGAGACTGACATTCTGATTTTTACTACAGATGTGCCGAGGATCTGCATGGAGACTATCCACAATGAGGCTAAGGGCCCATTTACACGTCCGCATGTGTTTTGCGGATCCGCAAAACACGGACACCAGCCATGTGCCGGCACTATGCCTTATCTTGTCCGTGGCTGCGGACAAGAATTGGACATGTTCTGTTTTTTTGCGGGGCCGCAGAACGGAAGTGCAGATGCGGACAGTACACTGTGTGCTCTCCGCATCTTTTGCGGCCCCATTGAAAATGAATGGGTTCACACCCATTCCGCAAAATTGCGGAACGGATGCGTGAATGGACCCTAATAAGATGCTTTTCCATGCAGAATCCACAAGAAGAATGAACATGGTCACACTCATTGTGAATGAACTTTTTCTGCGCCGGATTTTTTCAAGGCCATGTAAATACTGGATATAAAATACCCTATGGATGAGGATATTTGATGAGGATTTAGGTGCAGAGACCACAGCCAACTACACATCTGCCTTAAAAAACATGTTGTAGCTGCAACACACAGACAATTTTTGCAGTACTATAGTAAGGTCTTATGTCCGGGCTTATTGACTGCTGGGGGCAGTAGTCTCTAGGCCCGTATTTCATGAAGCAGGGCCAAGAAAAGGACAAAACGGTGTTGTAAAAATCAGCACTTGTACTGCCTGTATGCAGTATGCTGTGTATATGGACCAAAAATATGGCTGTGTGGACAGACCATAAATCCTCAGCAAATTCTGAATATGTGAGTGAGCCCTTATTCTTCTCTATGGAAGCAGCCCAGTGAGTGCTTTATTCTATGTCATGAATAGGGATGAGTGAACTTCTGTTTTAGAAACTTGGGTTCGGGTTACCGCAGAAATGCGTTATGGATCCCATGACCACGGACTATAACTTAACTTAAGGTCTGTGGTCACGGGATCCATAACGCAAATCTGCAGTAACCCCAACCCAAACATCTAAAACAGAAGCTCGCTCATCTCTAGTCATGAATGTATCTTGGAGGGATGGAACATGTTTAAAATAAGCAAGAAATATAATCTCATCAACAGCACAAGGGATACTTCTTGAAGATAAACCACTAGGAAAAAAAAAATCTCAGTAACTTCAAACCACGCACCGTACCTTTGCATTTTAGTTTTATTTCGGGCTACTAGCGGTGTACATGGGATAGCATCATCTCCGATCCAAATGCCAAGGTATGCAGCTTCAGAGTTCGAAGGCTTTTCATTCTAGAAAACAGAAATAATAGTTTAGTGAAAAACAACAATTCCACCATGTCCACTTTTATCACTTGTCCACATACCAAGGAAATGATATTTATTATTCAGGAAAAGTAGGAGGAGAAATGCAAATTGATTCTTTCTGCCCCTAGTGGCCAAGTTTATATTCAGAATCACTGGTGTATAGCACTGATATAGCCGAATAAGGACAGAGTCATTTATTCCAACCTGAATACAGAAGTCCAGGATTCCTAAAAACGGAAGGCAAAGACCGTCCGTTTATTTAGGCGAGATTTCTTCTCAATCCTACGTATATGTTTCTGTATATGGCCCATCTATCTATCTATCTTTGAGAGGACCACCCAGCTAGAAAATCATTTTTCAATGCAATTTTGAGTAATCTTCTTCAAATTGGATTCACTGTATCGATATGAACAATTTCAGTGTAGACATCTTCATACTTCAAATAATTTCTAAATCTTTCTGTACTGTCTAAACAATAAACGTAAGGATCATTTTAAGAAAAAAAAACTCTTCAAATACAGTAAAGCTTATAATAGTCATGCTTAAAGGGCTTGTCCACTTGTCCTACATTGATGACCTATCCTCAGGATAATAGTACTACTCACAGTTTCTCAAGGATTATCTATGAGGGAAGAAATGTCTTATTTGTTACAACAATGGTATCCTATTATAGAACCAAGCTGGAATTCAGATTGCTCTTTAACCTCCTAACTGCTTTGCCCGAGTCCAGCTCGGACACTGGGAAAAAGTAGCTGACTGGAGGGGGGAGGGCTGCTTTAGATGCTGTTCATTCTTCTTGTGGATTCTGCATGGAAAAGCATCTTATTAGGGTCCATTCACGCATCCGTTCCACAATTTTGCATAATGAATGGTAGCAGCTGGAAACATGCAACTGGTCTTGTTTGAAAGCTGACATTCCAGGCTTTCATACAAGACCATTATGACGCTGAAGTCCAAGTAACAGAGGAGAAATGACTGTTAGAAAACGAGTCGGGAATAATCGCAGGTAAAACCTGTTTTTACTTTTACTTTCAACTGCATTCACAGCATCCAGATTTCTATCAGTGATATTTTTCTCTGTATAGAACAGATTGCTGTCATTCTGGTATTGACTGAAAGCTTGGAATGTCAACTTTCAGAAAACACAAAGCACATATCTCTAGTGGTACCAAACCAGAGATGTGAGCAGCTAAAGCAGCCCTCAACCCTCCAGTTAGCTACTTTTCCACTGCTGGAGCTGGACTGCGGCAAAACAGTTAGGTGGTTAAAAGGACCTATTCTTTCACAAATATTTGTAAGGCTAGAGCTACACAGTGACCCTGGTCGCACGACAGCTGTTGCAGCCAGAATCGCACAGTAGCGGTGATCCTGTAGAAATGAATGGGATCACAGGAAGAGTTGCAAAAAATCCAGCAGTGTTGTACTTCTTTGCTACTTGTGCTGTGATCCCGTTCATTTCTGTAGGATCACCGGTGCTCTGCGACCAGTGTCACCGTGTAGCCCTAGCCTAGAACCAGACTGCATGGCTAAGACCTGCATTTAACACACCAACAGGACTGAATAAAACGCCTGAATTCATTGATTAAATGATGTGTGCCCCAATACGTTTGCCCATTCAGTTAATAAGGTAAATTAGAAAATAATAAAGATGATCAGTCGGGTACCTTTGGAGCAATTCTATTAACAATATCTGAGATGTCAACCGTACACTTGTTTGCAGCCAGTTTCCTCTTCCCATTTTCTACAAAAAATAAATAATTAAACTCATACAATGTATTTTGTACTTATACCCTTCTCCCTAAGACATGTACATCACACAGTACGGAGTGACCTCTCACTATCACAGTTATATATTGCCGATCCCGGTCATTTAACCCCTCAGATGCAGCTGTCAATAGCGACCGTGGCACCTGAGAGATTAGACAAAAGGAAGGTGCTACCTCTGTCATCCTATTGGGACCCAGTATATACCCAATATAACAGGGCCCTGACCAGTTGCTATGTCAGCCTGGGGCCTTGTGAAGACTCCCAGCAATGTCATAGCAAGCTGCCTGAAAAGCTGTGCCCGAGGCACTGCCTGACAGGCAGCCACTGAGAATCCCAAATACTGCAATAGTATATTATAGATCACCCATACAAGTCCCCTAAGGGGCCTAAAAATTACAATAAAAAAGTAAAAACATTTTGTAATGTAAAAAAAAAACAAAAATATTAAAAATTCAAATCCTCCGTTTCCCACTTTTACTTATTAAAACAAATAAATCAGTATCACTGCTTCTGAAAATGTTCAAACTATTAAACTATAAAAAAATATATATATATATATATATATATATATTTTCCTACATGGTGAATTCTGTATGGAACAATTCCACCCCCTCCCCCCCTTAACTGCTGGATAAGACTTCTTCAACTTCCCATGCCGAATACAAAAATGTTGCTTGCAGCGGTTTTGTGTCCGGCATGCGAATGCAACAGACCGGAACAGAATACATTCTGGTGTGCTCCATTCCAGTTTGTTCAGTTTTCTCCCCATTAACAATGAATGGGGACAAAATTGAAGCATTTTCATCCCGTTTTGAGATCCTCTGCCGAATCCCAAAACCGGAAAGGAAACACAGATGTGAAAGTAGCCTTAAATGGTTCATTACTTTTTTCTTACTAATGATCTATCCTTTATATAGGTCATAAGTCTCTGATAGGTGGGGGTTCGACACCTGGGACCCCTGATGACCATCTGTTTGAGAAGGAAGCAGCGCCTTCTTCTAGAGCTGCTACCTTCTTGCAGCTTCCCACAGGCCAGTGACTATGTCACGTAGCCTAGGCACAGCCTCACTGAAAGACAGATCATCAGTAAGAACCCCTTAAAAAACATTTGCTCTGTGCAACTTGACTTGTCTATATCCACCAGATTCATAAAAGCATCAGAAGTACAACAGCAATGAGAAACACCTCACCCCTCTAATACACTACACCCAAACATTTCGGGTCTTCCCAGGATCAGCAGTAGAAATATTGTTCCCAAACATTGCCCATCTACATGAACACTGGTCCATGGGCTGTTACCTAATTTAAAGGCTGTCGGTGAATGAGGGTCCCAGAATATGTCCTGCTGTTGATCAGCATCATTAGATGGAGAGTTGATGGTGGACGTCCATGCCTTAGATCTGGGGTGCTGCTTGGGAGTCTTCTTATTTGAAAATAATTCTGTAGGTTAAAAAAAAACTGTGAATGTAAAAAGTCATCTCCATGTTACATAGCTGAAAAGATTAAAGGAATTTTTCCGGGAGTTAACTACTAATGACCTATCCTCAAGATAGGTCATCAGTATCTGATCGGTGGAGGTCCGACATCCAGGGCTGTGGAGTCGGTGACCATTTTGGTGGAGTCGGAGTCGGTATAAAATAGACCGACTCCGACTCCTAAAATATATAATAAATTGGTACATTTAGTTCAGTGCAGTATGTGCTGAATATATTTTCATAAGAATTTGAGAACATGATGAAATGTCCTAGAAATGTCTGTTCTATTCCTGAACTAAGGATCTAGGCTTTCAGTTGAGATGACTGTGTGCTGCCCTTCATGTAGATGCTCAGAAGTGAAACTCCTCCACTACAGATCAGAGGAAAAAGGCACTGGGAAGAAATGGCTGTACTAATCTCAGATCTGCTGGAGAAAACAGGATTAAAGGGGTTTTCTCACTAGTTACAAAGATTAGCTTTCAACATAAAGGGACAGTTAAAAGAAGACATTTTCTATATACAGTGGTCAGTAGATTTTACTTTAGTTATGAACTATAGACAGTTCAGCAGGTCTCTTACTGTACACAGGTTTCTATGGTAACCTTCAGACCAGAAAGACTGTTATCTGATTGGCTTAGAGCAGGAGTGACCTCAGTAAGCAAAATTTGTTGAGGACTGAGAAGGATGGCTTTACCTGTAATTGTGTCAGAGATCACAATCTCCTGCTCTGTCAGAGTAAGTTAATATATGCTAATAACTGCTGGAGACCCCCCACAGCCTGAGGAGACAGAGTGAGTGCAAACTGCCTGTCAGCCAGTGAATCAATGTGCTGAGAAAACCCCTTTAAGGCAAGTACTTCTTAGTATATCTAAACTTTCAATAAACTGTGCATTAATCAATTGTCCATTGCATGTTCTCTCTGCGTTATGTTTTAGTTTTCTTTTCCTCTGATGTAAAACACCTAGGGCCTTATGTATGAAAACTGTCTAGGTCTAGAAGTTTCTTTGTTGTCCATAGAAACCAATCAGGGCTCCTCTTTCATTTCATATAGTGCCCTGGAGAAAAGAAAGGGGAGCTCTGATTGGTTGCTATGGGCAACAAAGAAAGTCTTAGACCTAGACAGTGTTCATACATCAGGCCCTTAGTGAGCTGAACCCAGAGAAGCCTGATACTGAAAGTTCAGAGTAAAGATATCTAATAAAACATATATCACAAACTTTTTTTGTCATGACATATCTGTACTATTAATTTATGCAAAGTTTGTTTAACGTTATCACTTAAACATGCTCCATGTATGAGGGAGTCGGAGTCAGGGGAAACTGAGGAGTCGGAGTCGGGGCTTTGGCTTACCGACTCCACAGCCCTGCCGACAACCCGGGACCACCGCCAATCAACTGTTTGAGAAGTCCTTCTCTCAGCTCATAGTACATAGTACAGTGGCTGTGCTTGGTATCCTGCTTAGCCTTATTCACTTGAATGGGGCTGAGCCGCTCCTAGGCAAAGTGACCGATGAACGTGACATCACTGGACTAGGAAAGGCTGAGAGAAAGCCTTCTCGCAGAGCACTGGTGCCTCCTCAAAAAGCTGATCGGCGGGAGTCCTGGATGGCGGGCCCCCACAATCAGATAATGATGACCTATCCTGAGGATAGGTCATCAGTAGTTAACTCCCGGAAAACCCCTTTATAGAGGTTGTCCCATTAAGAGAACTTATCCCCTGTGTCTGATCTGTGGGGGGTCCGACTGCTGGGGCCCTGGATCATCACCAGTATGGGGCCCGTGCTTTCCATTTGAATGGAGCAGCAGACACGCATGTTTATCCACCAAACCATTCAACTCTATGGGACTGCTGGAAATAGCCGGGTACAGGAGTTCAGTTATCTCCAGCAGCCCCAAGAGCTGAACGGTGTGTCACTGCTGTGATGTATCGTTCAAGCACGTGACCACTAAGGCCTGCAATTGGCCACAGTGATCACAGGACCAAGCCACTTGCTGCTCCTGTGGGGAACAGAAGAGGATGGGAACAGGCACAGCAGTACCAGACAGGGGAATGGGTTTCAGTTCAGAGTCTTCTACTCAGATGTTATCACAGTGAAGCCTGCAGCGTCCCTTACAGTACTGATACTATACTTCCCTCCACTGCTGCAGTGAGTTGGGCCACGGTCACGTCTGCAGCATCACAGATCCAGCAGGCTGCTCCGGCATAGAACAACCTGCTGGCGACGATATTACTGAGGTTAATGTATGTATTCCCACATCAGTGGTTTTCTTTGTCTTTACTGTTCTGTTGTTTTTTTGTTTTTTAAACACAGCATGTCAAAAGCTTTCCTTTTTTACTGACGTATTTTCATATCCTTCTCTATATGGCAAAAAACTTAAAAAGTGACTACACTTTTTGAAGCTTTTGATAAGTCATAGGGACATATCAAAAGTGTTGATGGGTGGGGGTCCACGGCTGAGCCCCCCCGCTGATCTCTAGAATGTGAGAAGCAGCTCTTGGCTGAGCGCCTCTAACGCCTCGTTCTAGAGATCAGCGGGGGGCTCAACCATGGACCCCCGCCCATCAACACTTTTGATAAGCCCTTATTACATATCAAGAGTTTCAAAAAAAGTGTAGTTACTCTTTAAACAAAAATAAGCCCTCAACAAAAAAAAAACACTATAAAAACCACATGTGGTATGGAAAGAAAACACCAGAGAAAATTCATGTGTAAGGGCCGTCGGGATACAGAGACAGACTGAAGCAGATTTATGAAGAAGATTTCTATGTGATTAAGATGTACCCCTAAAATGAACTCTGGCCTAGCTCTCAGTCATCATTTACACCAGAAAACTGGCATAAATTATGACAGATCTGCCGATGCACCAGCACATCCTACTGCCCCTTTTCAGAAAGTAGTGAAGATGGAGCAGAAACGCCACTTGCACAGAAAATTCTGCCTGGGGTTCTCTGGGATTTAAAATATCGACGACCTATCCTCAGGATTCGTCATCAATATGCGATCTGTGGAGGCCTGGCTCCCAGGACCCCCACTGATCAGCTCTTTGAGGAGGCCACAGCACTCCGGTGAGTGTGGCAGCCTCCGTGTAGCTTACCACAAGCACAGCATCATACATTGTATAGCATCTGTGCTTGCCTGTCACTTGAATGGGGGGTGAGCTGCACCCAGGCCATGTGACTGATATATGGTGACGTCACAAGGCCTAGGAAGAGGGGTCCCGGGAGCTGGACTCCCGCTGATCTCATAGAAGGTAGGCACAGATGTCAGCCGCCCAGGGACCCTGTCACAGCAGAGGTCACCCAGCTTTACCACAGTCCTGACAGGCACCAGCTGCCAGCTCATGCAGTGGGGACACGTGCCCACACCTGGTTCACCACAGGGACAGAGTTACATTCAGGGGCCTGGGAAAGCTGGGTCACCACATTGCCTGCTGCTCTGATCCATATAGGAGAACTGAACAGGAGGGGCATCGGCTTATATTCACATGGGCACAGAACATGAGGACTGCACTGGGGGGTGACCCGGATGAAGCCTGTACAGAGCACACATTTTACCCTCTTCTTTGGGGGCCACACAGGACGACGTCTGACTGCACAGGCGGGAGCCCCCAGACCTCCTGGTGCGGGACTGCTTCTTGCTGGGCTTTTTGGGGGTCTCCCTGTCACTGTCCCCTGTCCGTTCTTTGGGGACTTTCCGTTCTCCGCGGTCCCCGTCTTCACACATAAGCCGAGACCTATCTCCGGGCTGCCGCCTCCTGCCCGTCATGTCGCCCGGGATGGTCGTTATCAGAGGCTGTCCGTTAATAGTGTTTTTACGGTACAGCTCTACAGTGAAAACCGAGGCCTGCTACTACGGCGCCGCCATCTTGCCTAGGACTGAGCGCTGATTGGCGTGCGATGCGATAGGAAATGGATCTGATTGGACAGTGCGGTCATGTGACCTGTACGCTGAGGCTCCGGGAGCTGAGCATAGACAATGCAGTGTCAGCCCGGACGCGGGGAGCGCTTAACCCTCCCGCTGCCGGACTGATAATTCCATTTTACCTACAGTTCAGTCTGCATTTGTTCTTTTAATAATCATTTTTTCCTTTTTCATGCATAATTTTTTATCATTATAATGCATATATTCCCAATGTATTACTGCTAGTGGAGGTAAAATGCACAGGGAGGCATTGGGGAGCGTTCACACATTAAGTAAATTTTCCTACAGATAAATCTGTACCAAAATCCGCAGTGAAATACACTTATGTAAGAATACCCCCTAGCTATGCACACCCAATGCCTCCACACAGTAAGAATGCCCTGTTACTGCCCAGTTATGCCCCTTTAGTTCCCCCACACAGTCATTATGCCCAGAGGCGGACTGGGAGCTTAACTGGACCTGTCCCCCCTTCTGACATGCTTGTTTAAATAGCTTTATGCATTCCCCATGTAATAATAATTCTGGAGCATCCATTCCTATGACTCTATGTTTTGCTATTCCTTTATTATTCCTACTAGAAGTTATGAAAGAATCATTAGCAGCTTGCAGTAAAAGTACAGGTGGGTGTTACCAGTTTGGGGGGAGGGGGGTGTCCCTGCACTTCTGACACCAGCAGCACTGATTGGACAAGGTCAGACACACCTGCTACTGGTAACACCCAGCATTACCTTTACTGCAGACTTCTGGCAATTTATTTGAAAACTTGTAGCAGGAATAATACAGGAATGGCACAATATAAGGACATAAGAATAGATGCTCCAGGATTGTAATTACACGGGGAATGCATGTAGTTACTAAAACTAACATGTCAGTAGAGGTGAGAGCTCCTCTTTAAAGTAGCCCTGGAAAATAAAAAAAAAACTTAATATGGTCCCATGTTGTAGTAGGGTCCATGTTGACAAAAGGCGGGGCCAGTAATACTACAGTGCACAGTGTCGTGCTGGCCTACCAGAGGTCCCCAAAGGTATAGGAAAAAAATACTTTTGGAGAGATGGGGGGGGGGGTGGTTGAGATTAATCAGATTGTTGTAAAGTAGAACTGGTTTAGTTGTCTATAGCAACCAGTCAGATTCCACCTTTCATTTTTTCATAGCTCCTTTGGCAAATGAAAGGAGGAATCTGATTGGTTGCTAGGGGCAACTAAGCCAGTTCTACTTTACACCAGTTTGATAAATCTACCCAAGTAACTTACCACTGGGGTCTATTTCTTTGAATCAAAACCTATTAGACTTTATTGATGACGTGGGTTTGGGCCCTGAGAATAATTTTGTCTGGTGAGCCCAAGGAAACCCAGTCCGACCCTGGTAGTGCAGCAGTAAATACCACCCCAGTGGAACCAAATACACAGTGCTGCACAAAATACTGCCACCCCCGCAACAGTATGCAGCAGGCAGCGATACAGTTCAGGGCAGGAGGGCACTTTCTGCCACC
Source organism: Rhinella marina (assembly GCA_900303285.1). Lineage (NCBI taxonomy): Eukaryota > Metazoa > Chordata > Amphibia > Anura > Bufonidae > Rhinella > Rhinella marina. The sequence continues at coordinate 169,233 of ONZH01007773.1, forward strand.
AGCCAGATGCATAATTTCAGATGCTCCTAGCATTATGTAATCAGTGCATCAGATTGCTACAGGAAATTTCCCTGTGGCGTCTATAGCCTGTCTGCCCCATATATTTATGCCCCCTTAGTGCCCCCACACAGTAATTATTTGCCCTTAGTTCCCCCACATAGTAATATCCCCATGGTGCTCCCTACATAGTAGTTATTCCCATCTTACAGTAGTGCTGCCCCCTTACAGTAGTGTAGTCCCTTTAGTGTCCCCCTTACAATAATGTTGCCCCCTTAGTGTTAAAGGGGTATTCTGGTTTCATGATACTGATGACCTATCCTCAGGATCAGATTGGTGGAAGTCTGACTTTCGGCCCCCTCCTCGATCAGCTGATTGAACAACAGCAGTAGTAGTGACATATCCTGAGGATAGGTCATCAGTATCACGAACCCGGAATACCCCATAAATAAAATAAAAAATGTAATGCACACCCAGCCCTATTTTTCCTGATAAATGGGGCACAGTATGCTCTCCCCAGCAGCAGACAAGATGCAGTGATGTCATCATGCCTGCTGAGCTGAGCAGGAGAGCTCACAGGTCGATTCTCTGACCGGGGATTGATCCCCAGGGAAAGCATGGAGGGCTGCTTCCTCTCAGAGACTGCATTAGATGCGTGCATTCAGGGGGCGAAACAGCTTGCAAAAAATGGTGGATAGTTCTATCTAAAAGAACTGGGATTTTTTAAAAAAGGAAGTGTAGTGCTTAAAGGGGTATTCCCATCACAGACAATGGGGGCATATCGCTAAGATATGCCCCCATTGTCTGATAAGTGCGGGTCCCACCTCTGGGACCAGCACCTACACCGAGAACAGAGCAGGGAGAGTGGTGGCTGGAGGACACCGGGGTTTCCCAGGGTCCGACCACCGCCAAGCGCTCTCCACATAGAAATGAATGGGAGCACACCGCCCTTGCGCAGCCACCGTTCCTCCCGTCGGAATTAGCACTTATCAGACAAATCACTAGAATATGCCCCCATTGTCCCTTTAAGAATTCTGGTGCCACCTCCCACATTCTCCCAAAGGCCAATGCATCTCACAAGTGTTGGCAAGTATGATGGAAGGGTATGTCCGCATAATTTTAAATATGTCATTTAAATCCACCGTATACTTGTGGAGTCCGCAGTAGACATCCATGGTGACCCTCAGATTTCTACTGTGAATCTATAGCTTGAATGCCATGGATCTGACTACAGATTAGCCCACCAACCGAGCTTATCTGTGTGCAGGTACCCTCCTCAGTTATAGTACAATTTCCATGGAGAAAGTGCTCCAAGAAGGCACATTTCCCTTCCTGATGTGATCTTAAAATCCGCAATGAAATAAATCTGTGGCTGTATGAACAGCACCACAGACTCCCATCGAAAAAATAATGGGAAGAGAAAAAGATGTGTGAACATACCCTGATGTGGATTTTGGTTTGTGGGTATGAATGAAATCTACAGTGAACAGATCGGGCATGTCAAATCAGCAGTAGCAAATATTTTATACTCTGAGTCAGGGGCGTAACTAGGAAAGGCTGAGCCCCATAGCAGACTTTTGATCATTTATAGTAAGTGGGCCATGATTATAATACTCTTTTTGAAGAGGAAACAGATGATTTCATAATATTAATGACTACTGTATTTTTCAGAATATAAGATGCCCTTTTTTCCCCCCACAATAGGAAGGAGATGGCAGTGTGTCTCATGGTGCGAATTATGGAAGCAGTCATCAGTATGCAGGAGACACGGGGAGCGGTAAGTGTAGCACAGTTCTGGCTGTACTCACCACTCCCTCTTCTTCTTCTGGGCGCCACACTGCACATGTCCTCACTGCGTACAGCATCAGGATGTATTGCACATAGGCGCACACTATGACTTGACACTGTGTGACATCATGTCACAGTGCAGCACGGACCGGAATAAGACTAGAAAGTGGTGAGTGTTATCGCGGTTCTCAGCAAGTGGGGTAAGTTCATTTATTTTTTTTGTCTAATGGAGCTTGGGGGTCTGATACAGAGGTCTGATGGGTTTCTCATCTGAGGTCTGAAGGAGCTTGGCGATGTGATCTGAGGAATGGGGGTCTGATCTGAGGTCTGAGAAGGAATGAGAGTCTGATCTGAGGTCTGATGGAGGAATGGGGGTCTGATACACAGGTCTGAGGAAGTCTGATCTGAGGTCTGATGAAGAATGGGGGTCTGATGAAGATTGGGAGTTAGATCTGATGTATATTGTTCGAAACAAAAGTGTGGAGCAACACAGTGCAATACATAATGCTTCCCTGTGCCAGCCACCAAAGCAGTAGGAGCATGAATTCCCACTAACCCCCAATACAGTGCCATCCAGAAATCCACGGTGCCCCTGCATACTGTACCAGCCACAATGCAGTCGCTACAGCTGGAAGATAGTAAATGATATATGGTTAGGGACATCTGAACAATATACATGTATTATGTACATACCTTTGTAAAGTGAATCTCCATTCTCATGTATTACATAGGTCTACAGAGTGAGACAGAACTATGTATTAGTTGCCCACATGTGTTTCCCATATACCCCTCATGTCAGTGCCATACATCTGGAATACAGTCAAATATTGCATAGCTTGTGTGCCATGGATACGATGCTGTATCTTAGAATTTGTCAGCCCTGACTTTCAAGCTTTTAAGCCCTCATTCTTTATCTTCCTAAGACAAGAAGGACATCAAGTTCCAGCATTCACTAGGATGGAAGCTAATGAAGCATAGCAAGCTCAGCTGTCTTTGATGGCTCTAAACCATCTGGTAACCTTATTATAAAACAGTCTCCTTTTCTTCTTTGACTTTTCCTTTTCACTTTTGTCTCTCCCCCCCCCCCCACACTTTTATAACATCATTTTGGCAATTTTGATGTAACTCGTTTCCCAGCAAGCATCCTTGTGTGTTTTTGAAAAAAAACAAACTATTGGCACAAGCTGCGGATTAACAGGATCTCGAGCCAAAAGACTCCGAGAAGGTGAATGCTGTTGACTGTATAGCTTAGTCTGAGAAACATTTCTCCATTGACAAAGCTGGGATGTCTTGCCAAAGAACGAAAGCTTCGAATCTCAGTAGCACGGTCCAAAATCTGAAAAAAACTGTTACTAAACCACAATATGTATAGGCTGTAAATCAACACCCCGGAGCCCCGCATGGCTTTTCTTTTAAGTACGTTAAAAAGCGACATACATTGGACTTTTGTTTCATGCAGATGTTTGCCAAACAGTTATACGTTATTGGCTACAAGTCTAAAATGAAAGAGGTCCTGAGATGAACATAGAAGATAGAAGTTTTTTTTTTTTTATTGTTTCATATTTGCATGACATTTTGTTTTCTATTTTATCTTTCCTCTTGGATTTCCCCCCACCGCTTCTGAAGGTTGAACATCCTCATCCTCTACATACAACAGCTGTGCTCTATCTCCGAAAAAAAATAAAATAAAAAAGCAAAAAGTCAAAGGACAGCTCATCAAAAGAATGGACAGTTCTCTGGGATTGATTCATATTTACACGGACAATAACGAAGTCTTCCTGTAGGAACATATGTCGGGCATTCCACCCCGCAGCTGGCTGCATGCATGCTTCCAAACCACTTTTATAGTAAAGCACAGGAAACCATTGGACGGGGGAGTTAAGTCATCCACTGACATATGTTTCATGTATTCTTTTTTTAATTTTTTTTTTCTCTCTTTGTCAGTTTTACAAACTTTGGCTGGGAATCACATTCTATTCAGGTTGTCTAGTTGAAGTAAAACGATTCTTGGTCCAATTTATGGGATAGGAACCTGGCTGAGATGTGCATGAGCTATTTGTGAAATATGCAGTCCAGCAATAGACGACTATTATAGTGTCTTTACTTGTAGAATCTGTAAAATGACCGGTTGTGATAAGCAAGTGGTGTCTGAAAGCATCTTGTAATGAAAACTGTCTTGTGGTCAGCTATGTACATTTCCTGCAAGGTTTTATCAATTTTAATCAGTTTTCGTTGTCTGCTCTCCTTCTCCGTAGTTCAGTTACATCTTGAAATGCTGTGTGGACATTTCAGTGTTGAGGATGCTGTGTGGCTCTGCCTTTACAGCATTAAAGGGGTTATCCCATGACTAATGTAAAAAATGAAAATCAGACATCATATAGTAAATGACAATACCTTTCTAACAAAGCTAGAACCAGCCCTGTACCTCACATGGATCCAGAGATCTCCCCATTCATTGATCTGCTAGATTTATATCAAGCTGACAGCTCAAGTGGAGTGTCTTTTCTGCTGCAGCTCAGGGGGCGTGTCCATGCTCTACCTATCACAGCTCAAGTGGAGTGTCTTTTCTGCTGCAGCTCAGGGGGCGTGTCCATGCTCTACCTATCACAGCTCAGGAGGCCGTTGAAGGATGAAACTGAGCATGTGCGGCCATCTCAGTGAGCAGGACAAAGAAATAAAAAAAAAAACAGCAGGAAGCGCTATACAGATACATTTTATTGAATAACTCAGTGGCTATACTAAATTTTTTAATGCATGCAATTACAAAAGGATTCACATCCAGGCGCTGGTTTGAAAAATGTAGAATATTTTTCGTAGGACAACCCCTTTAAGTAACTGTAGTTACGGTTTTGGAAGGTGTTTTATTACGTTGGTGTGGATTGTCTTCCTTGTGTGATCAGCCGTGTAACGGCTGTGCCCAAACCGCGGCTCTGCAGACTATGGGCATCTGCCGTGTGCACCCCACATAGCAGTGCGGACCCATTGACTACAATGGGTCTGCAAGATGTGGCCAAAGATAGGACATATTCTGTCTTTGGAGTCATGGAGTCGGAAGTCTGCTAAGTCCAGGTCCGTGCCTCCATGCTGCAAAAGATAGGACATGTCCTATCTTTGGCCACATCTTGAGGATCGTAAACCCATTGAAGTCAATGTGTCCACATCACGATGCAAGGTGCTCACTGCCGATGCCTGTGGTTTGTAGACCTGCGGTTTGAGCACAGCTGTCACACGGTCGTGTCAATGCACTCTAATCCAGTCAATTCACATCATAATCTGTAAGAAATTTGCCGTCAGGGATCTCTTTTGCATCTTCCATTTTCTTCAAATAATTGGACCATTTAAAAAAATGATCATGGTAAAGATGTGACATTATTTGAGCCTATTTTTAAAGACGTCTGGTTTCAGGAGGAAACCGGACAACACATGAATTGTTACTTACCTGACAGATTCCTCTTTGCCGCTGCAGTTATGCCAGCCAGGCACTGATTACCTGGCTGCAGCGCTGACATCATGTCGACAACACGTGACCGCTCCAGCCAATCACTGACCTTTTCACCACTGAGACCAGTGATTGGCTGCAGTGGTCATGTGTTGTCGATGTGATGTCACTGCTGCAGCCAGGTAAACAGAGTCTGGCGTAGGATCTGTCAGGTAAGTAATCAAATATTCTTAAGCGCAGGCACATCTCGTGTCTTGTCCGGTTTTCTCTTGAAACCAAACAAACTCTTTAACCCACAGCATTTTTTTTTTCATTTTTGTCCAACACCCGTAGCTTTTTACTTTTCCATAGCTGAACGTCGGCTTGTTTTTTGTAGGACATATTGTATTTTTCCATTTTTTTGCCATCTTTGAACACTTATATTCAATGAAACCTGTGTTTATGGAAAACTGTTATAATACTGAAAAACACCTTTATTTATTGCTTAGTAGGGACCCTTACTGGAGCCCTTCCCTTTTTCGACACCCTTAAAGGGTTTATCCAATTTCTCAAGCAGCCCCCCCTTCCTCCTTCATGTGTCGGGCCCCTCACAGGTAATATACTTACCCCCCTCCCGGCACCGCTGCTTCACCCTGTACACGGATGAAAACATCTGGTGTCGGGGGGGAGCAGCCAATGGCAGGCGGGGATGGGGACGAGCCTCCCTAGCATCACTGGTGACGCTAGCAAGGCTCGTCCCTGTCTCCGCCTGCCATTGGCTGCTCATCCCAACACCGGATATTTTCATCCGTGTACAGGGAGAAGCAGCAGCGGCAGTGTGGGGACCAGGCGTGGCGAGAGCGGGGTAAGTATATTACCTGTGAGAGGCCCGACACATGGGGGGGCGTTTGAGAAATTCGATAACCTCTTTAAGTGCTACAGTCACTATCGCACATGGATATTGACCAGGGCAGTAACAGCTAGAATATATTTCTGATCTCTGCTATCACTGTGGGATGTTAATTGTAAGTGACTCTTGAGGGTAAGCGTGGACACAGCTACTGTAGAGCAGTGTGGGGGAACTACCTCCCACCTGTGAAGCAAAAAGTGTGAATGATATGAATAGGGATGAGCGAACTTGTGTTTCAAGTTCAGTGTACAAGGTACAGGTTATCTAAGAATTCAGTTATGGATTTCGCTACCCCGGACCATAACTTGCGTTCTGTGGTATTGGAATCCATAACAGAATTCTTAGACAATGCAACCCCGAACCTTGTACGCCGAACTTAAAACACAAGTTTGCTCATCCCTAGATATGAACATATTACCACAGTCTTAGTATAAGACAGATCATGTGCATGGAGTCTCTACTGCTCCACACCACATAGGCACGCCATGTACTGACTTATTGCGCCTCCATACAGGACTGCTTTGCAGAGATGGTCTAGTGAAGTTATATCTGATAAAGAAGTCATTTGTACAGAATTACATTGGACTCAAATGAATGTACAATATGGTCTCTATGGGTGACATATTACAAATCTGGTCTCTATGGTCCACCTAAAGAGACATTGTGTGTGACCCTCAACCATCTGGTCACAGACTTGCTTGTCTGTATCTGGTGACTGCTTACATGGTGTGGCCATCTCCTGGAACCACATAAGTCAGCGTGATGGGCATCTTCTGATCCCTGTGACAGTCGAGAAAGGAGTAGATGAAGTGGAGAGGTGGCCATGCAGCTATCTTATTGTACTTTACTGGAGTATTCAAGCACTCACATAAACTACAGTGGAGGTAGATGCACTTTCTGGAGGGTGAACTCGGGAGAAAGGGGTTCCATTCTACCCATAGGTGGAAGTTCTGGAGGTGGAACTGGCACCTATGCAACATCTAAACATATAATAATATATGGCATAAATGCCTCAGGAATACTACTTAATGTTTTATTCTGCCCAACAATGTGGCCCTCAGAGGAGAAAAGGTTGTGAATCCCTGGTCTAGAGCCATAATGGTCGAAAAAGCAACACAGGTAATTTAGTTCACACTGATGAGAAGTCCTTCTACTCTATCTGAGGTATTAGAGGTGACGCAAGGATAGATAATCCGTGTCAGCAACTAGAGAGGACAATGGTGTCCAGCACACATCAAAGAAAACTTAAAACTGGAGTTTATTAAAATACAGCAGGAAAAAGAATCCAAATTATGGAATAAATGCTTCAGGATTAATTAGAAATCCTCATAAAATCCATAAGTAACAACAAGGGGCTATCACTAACAAATTTCAGGCATCATCATGCCCTTACTCATAGCATGTTGATATAAAATGCATAATTTAAATACTTTTATAAACCAGAAAATGCATACACAAATACAATTAATCATGACATCATCCAGTTGGCACATTAACCCTTTACAAGCAACTAGAGAATACGAAAGGTCACCAGTTATTAATAATGAAGAATCAAGTCTTGACGTGCTCACGTATTCAGCATGAAAATCCAAAATGCTTCCTTGCTCATCAGCTTGTGGCGATGATCTCCACCCCGTGCAGGTAAATTAACTCATTCAATACCTTGCACCATAAGGAAAGAATAGTTTCTACCATGTTTTTGCAGAAAATGTGCAGAAATATTTCTAACAGCAGCAGTACTGTTGGAATCACATAAATGTCTTCTTATTCTGGTTTTATGAAACCAGATTTACATACAGATGTACACTGTAAAAAAGAAGCTGACACTTTGAACCATTAGGTTGGTTGCTCGTCTATTTTCAGACATCCCATAGAAGTTAATGTAGACCGCACCATACAAGCGCGCCCACCGCTCCGTTCACTTCTATGGAACTGCTGGAAATAGCTAAGGCGGTACTCTGCTATTTTTGGCACTCTCATGGAAATGATAGAGGGCGGCCGCGCATGCTCGTTCTGTTTGGGAGCTTCGTTCTAGAGATAGGTGTGGGTCCCAGAGGTGGCACCTGCACTTATCTAACATAGTAATATGCCACCAATTTTTTTTAGGTCAGACGGACTCCAGTTTTAACCCTTTTTTGATGTGCATTGGACACCAAGTAAGAATTGCAGAGCCAGAATGCAGCCCTCTAAGTTCTATAATTTTTTTCCGCTGCATAGGTGTGTTACTTAGTTTGACCTTTTGAAGATGACTGGGCTGTTTCTGATGGTCTCATCTCTCCCTCTATCAACCCATTGCTGTTAAATCGCCAGTTGACCTGTCTCAATTAGCCTGGACCTCAGCATAGCAGCATGCTTGAATATCACCTTGACCATTGCCATGATTGATTATTCCTTTAAAGGGAACCTGTCACATCAGAAACACATATAAAACTGAGAGCATTACCTTATAGTAGCCCCCAGTCTGTTCCTAATCAACCAACCTAATGGTTCAAAGGGTTTCATGTGGTATTCTGAGGCTCAATAGGTGAAAAACACAATCTTTTAAGAGCCATCAGTGCTATCTTTCAGGTCAGTTTCAAGTCAAGGAGGCAGTGGCTTCCTTGCTTGAAGTCAATGTAAGCACGCCCCCTGACCGGCCCCTCTCTTGTGATTGACAGCCTGCAGTAAGGCGCGCTCCCATGTCCTGCTGCCGCTTCCCTCCCGACTTCAGCGGCGCACTGTGCCAGCCAGTGCAAGCGAGCTATTCTTTTAGCCCGGCTTCAGCGGCAGCAGGACATGGGAGCGCACCTTACTGCAGCCTGTCAATCACAAGAGAGGGGACGGTTAGGGGGCGTGCTTACCTTGACTTCAAGCAAGGAAGCCACTGCCCCCTTGACTTAAAACTGAAAGATAGCGCTGATGGTGCTTAAAAGATTGTGTTTTTCACCTATTGAGCCTCAGAATACCACATCAAACCCATGATTAGGAACAGACTGAGGGCGACTATAAGGTAATGCTCTCAGTTTTATATGTGTTTCTGAGGTGACAGGTTCCCTTTAACCTTGGTGGCTTGCTTCTGCCAGGTGCCTACTCCACATACGGTGTTTAAATGTGATGTTTTTTTTTCCATTTATAATTCACAAAACTCTAGATATGAAATAGCTTTATAATATACTGTATTTATCAATAGGATACTCAAGCCTAGATCCATGGGATGGACGCCTATGGATATCAGGATCTTTGTATGTAGCACAGCATAGGCTCACATCTAACTGATGTTTAAAATACATTGCAGTTTAAATAAACTTTGAGACTTGATCAGCATGAGAATATTTTTTTACTACAGAAAAATTCTCCTGTGTTTGAATTTTTTTAATTTTCACAAGGTTACATACTGTATCTCTGTTTTTACCCATAGAAAATGGTTGCGACCATGATTCACCAGTAACATTTTACCACGGCATTGGGCACCATCTCCAGGGGTGCACCACCAATGAGGCCAGGTGAGGCAGCACCTGGTAGGGGCAGGAGGGGGGCAGCGGAAGGACCATGAGCAATGAGCGCTTTCCATGCTCAGATATAGTACACAAACTAGTGCCAGTTTCTTGGAGGCCAATAAACCTATGAACATGTTCTTAAAGTATGAGAGGAAACAAAAGTGTCAATATTAAATAAAAAAAAATAGTATTTACATTTTTTATAAAAGATGTAAAAAAGCATAATATAACTGTTCTGGTATTACTTTAGGAAGTCTGGAGGTATTCGAGTGATTTACCGATGAAAGGTGTTCAGCCAAGTGTAAATTGCTGTAGCCAGGAACAGACTATGTTGGTATCTCACAGCTTGGATGACTGGCACCTTGTCACTAGTATAACACACCTATATGAAAAAGTGCCAAAACCAACAAACAGCATAGGTGAAATGAAGAATTTTCAGTTCCCATCCTGATAATGTTAATTTGTTTCGACGTGTCAACTGTAACAAATGTTAAGATGGTGGCTTTGAATGTAAAACCCTTTAATTGCCTTTCATCCTCTTATTTTTAATATATTTTTTTAATGTATTTAAAAAAATTTCCACATCGTACTCATGCCACCTGTTATGGTCTTGGTTCACTTTTAGAAAATTCCTACAAAATTATATCATAGTGGCTTTGTGGTACACCAACCACCCCATTAAAAATGATATAAAAATCTCTTTTTCACATAATTATTTCCAAACAATTTCCGTTTAGTGTACACAGCCTACAGTGCAACGTTGGGTTATGTAACCGTGCAGCCTATAAAGGAATCAAAAGATAGATATGTTTGCCATTCAAATAACCACATCTTTGGAATTTTTGAATGTATAAAAAATGTTGTGGTTCGCGAGCATTGTTAAAGGGTTGAAGAGCGGTGAAACATAATTTATGGGGTGGTCATAAAAGGTGCCAGACTGCGTTTGACATTGATTACTGAGTTTCTTAAATCTATAAATAATTATGGCCGGTGAAATTTAAGGTTTAAATATGGGTGAAAGCATACATTAATTAATGCAATCAACATTCACTTATATGAAAGATGGTAGGAAAAAAAATTTTTTTTGTGCAATAATAGATAAACGAAAATAAAATAAAGCTGGAGTAAAAAACATAAAAATAGTAAGTAAAAATAAAAAAGTCAATAACAATTGCAAAAAATAACTAAAAATCAACTCAATTTCAGAAAGAAATATAACAATGACGTAACCGGTATAGTATATTAAACTATATTACCCACCAATGTCAATGAGCTGTGTCAAAGCCAATCAGTCCAGGTGAAACCTTCACCTCTCTTCCACAGAAAGCTGGTAAACTTTAATATACACGTTGTATTTACCAGCTCACTTTGTCAGTGTGCTCTGCATTATCACGTAGCATTTTAATAGCGTTTGCCACGGTTAATTTCATTAGGTGATGACATGAAACCTTAAAGGAAATGCTACTTTTGACCTTTGAAGAGAAAACCTCTCTGTGAACTCAAATTATTCGTCTCAAAGTCATAAAGGCTTCACATTTTAGATGCAAGTTATTTATTTAGCGAAAGTCTATGGAACATTTTAATACTGTCCTGAACAAAAACACAGACTTTGTGGCTATTCATTTTTTTTCTTATCTGTAAGTTCTTGGATTTTTTTATGTACAATTAAAATATGTATGTGATATAGATTTAACTTGTGCTTATATTAGCCGGAGGATGATTTATAAGGCTTTCTGATTAAATAATTTTAAATACTTGTTGATGGATCTTGGCCAGGTTTGGTAATAAATTATGTATTATTAGAAAGAAGCACAAAGGAATATTTTAAAGCTATGAAGTTGCAACCCTTCATTTTTTTCATATGGTAAGTTGCAGAGTGAAAACTAAATTTCAAGAAATAAAATTATTTCGAGAATTGCATGTTGAATTGAATGTTTTTTTACATTCACACTTTGTGATTTCATTAACTTGCCATTAAGAAAATACACCATAGAAGTCTAAAAAGTTAATATCAGGGTCTGGCTCAGAATATACAAGTCAAAAAATAAAAAATAAATCAAAAGAGGTCAAAGGGACTGTTTAAACAACCCGTTGGGGCATGTTCATCAGGGCATGTTGGCTAAATGGGAAGAGGGCTCACAATTGGGAGCCGTTACTGGAAGTAAAATCCACAAGCCATTCATTATGGCGCTCAATCTTCTTGATAGGTACTCAATTCCTCACTTTTGAAAACTCACTAGTTACACTATATGTAAAATACTGAAACATTAAAGGGGTTGTGTCGCTTCAGCAAATGGCATTTATCATGCAGATAAATACTAGGCTCTTACTAATGCGTTGTGATTGTCCATATTGCTTCCTTTGCTGGATTGATGGATTTTTCCATCACATTATACACTGCTTGTATCCAAAGGTTATGACCAACCTGCAATCCAGGAGCAGTGGTGACCGTGCTTACACACTATAGGGAAAGGACCGCGGGAGCACACATAGGCCGGTGCGTTTTCCTACAGTGTGCAAGGACGACCACGGCAGCTCGACTGCAGGGTGGTCATAACCCCTGGATACGAGCAGTGTATAATGAAAAAAATCAATCTATCAATGTCTAAAGCAAAATCTGAAATTCTACTGGGTTCACAGTTTTAACCAAAGCTGACCACTTACATTAGATTAATACTAACTGAACCTTATAATTTTGGTGGACACCGACCATCTCATGTGTGTAGGAGTGTCCCGACTTTCCCATGACAGCAGATATAGATGAGGGAAAGTAGGATGTTTTGTTAGATTCCCGATCCTTTTGTTTTTTTAGGGGACATAACCCACCTTCTGAGGTGTCTGGCAGTGGCTCTATTCCCATCTACCCATTCACACATGAACATTTGGCTGAGCTGAGCATACATAGGGGAGTCGGGAGGAATGGCTGTTGGCCAAACAAGCTTTCTGATGACATCTAAAGTGCACAGTTAGTTTAGGCTACTTTCATATCTGCGTTTTTGCTGGATCCGGCAGGGTTCAGCAAAAACGCTTCCATCATAATAATACAACTATCTGCATCCGTTAAGAACAGATCTGGTTGTATTGTCTCCATGGCTCTTTTTAGAGATAATACAACCGGATCTGTTTTCTTTTGTGTCAGAGAAAACTGATCCATCACCATTGACTTACATTGTGAGTCATGACGGATCCATCTTGCTCCGCATCCCAGGATGCACTCAAAAATGCTGCTTGCAGCGCTTTTGTGTGCATCATGGGAACACAATGAAATGGAATAGAATACATTCTGGAGCACTCCGCCCTCTTCAGTTCAGTTTTGTCCTCATTGACAATGAATGGGGACAAAACAGAAGCGTTTTCCCCCGATATTGAGACCCTATGATGGATCTCAATACCGGAAAGGGAAAGTGCAGGTGTGAATGTAGCCTTAAAGGGGTATTCTAGTCATGTTATCACCTATCCACAGCATAGCTATTAGATCAATTGGGTTCCTACTTCTGGGACCCGCACCATTTAAGAAAATGAGCCCCTGCACCCTGTGGAGGACTGAAAAATCAAAAATATATGCTGTCCTATGAAATCCTTACTACACAGCACACAGGGCCAGAAAATACTTACACACTTAATACAAAAAGGAAAAAGAGGCAGCACTCCAAAATAAAGTTAACAAATGTAGACGTCTTTATTCATCCATGCTTCTGCAATGTTTCAGCTCAACTCAAGGGACCCAAGGATCGAGCTTGACAAAGGCTCCATTGAGTTGAGCTGAAACGTTGCAGAAGCATGGGTGAGTAAAGTCATCTACATTCGTTAACTTTATTTTGGAGGGCTGCCTATTTTTATCATATGTATTTAATATATAAAATAGATTCTGTATTATAATATATTATCTGTATGCTCAGGAAGCTTCAGTAACATAATGTTAGGGAATTGTTATTTATGCAGTTCCCTGGTACATTTGCAAAGCTCTTTAGATGAAGACTAGATGTGAGCGAATCACTGAAAATTCCATTTAGGTTCGATTCCAGTAAAAATCGATTCTACCCGCTCCAGTTGGCCTGAAAATTTGTGTATGACATTCTGATGTCTCCTAGGACATCATTTTTGCTCTTGTCTGCTACTAATTTTTATTATTAATTTTTAATTGTTATTCCCCCCCCTCCCCCAAAATTCACCCAATTGAATCACCAGAAACTCGGATTTGGGTGCAACTGTTACAAAACCTTGATTAAGCTCTTTCATGTATCCTTCTCTATATCTTTGGAAGTTGCATTACTGTCTATGTTCCCAGGCCCTGTTCACCACATCAAAAGGGTATCTTTTGCTCAGTGCCGTACATAGAGAAGTAGAGAAGTAAGGGCCCCATAACAAGGATCAAACCAGGCCCCCCACACAGGACAGAAGGGTTTCCGCCTAAACCCCTTTCTATGACCCTTGGGCCATTTTTCCTCTGCCTCATTTGCTAAAAGTTGTTCCTTTAGAGTGTAGAGTCCTGGCCAAGTTTTCATCTCCAGTAAAAGAGGAGATAATCCCGACTAAGACTGGGCCCCCTCTTGCCCTGGGCCCCATAGCAATAGCATGGTCTGCTGCTATGGTAGTTACGCCCCTGCTTTCGCTGTTTTGTGGCAGGTATGAGATTGGTGATACCAAGATTTTGGAAGTCCTCAACCGCACCTTCTAGGGTGAATTGGGACGAGGAATTGCAAAGGATCATGAGAATGGAAGATATGATAACCTCTGAAACAGATACATACTCCACATTCACCTCCCTATGGCTTCTTTGGGTTTCATTTAGAGATTCACCCTTATATCATAGATGGTTGGATGGAGGTGGCTTGACTTGAGATGGCCTTTTCTTTTCTTGTTCCTTTTCCCCCTTTTTTCTTTTTTTCACTGATTTCTTGTTTTTTTGACTCAAGTCTTTAGTCAGACCGAATGCCAGACATTTACAATAGAATTGATATGTTTACTTTTTGTAATCCAGTGATCTTGTCTATTCTTCTCTTATTATGTTATTCTCTTTACAGTAATGTGTAATTGGCAGAACTAGGACCCTCCCCTTTTGTGTTGCGTCTTGTGTAGTCCTTTCTAATTGTATTTGTTATTATTATGGATAGATTTTGATCTCCCTTTTTACATGTGAAGCTTATTTATATTAGGTTTGGAGATTGTATGTCTTGATTGATAATTTTCTTGTATTATCACATTTGTATTTGATGTGTGATTATATAAATAAAAAATGTTGATTTACCCTAAAAACAGTTTCATAGAATAAAATGTGTCGCCAGAACATACGGCTAATGTTATTTGTGAGTTTTTATCCCACTAATTTTACTATGTCGTTGTTTTATTATCCTTACTAACCTGTTTACTATGACTCTCCATTTCTTTTTTACATGCTTTTACTTAGCTGTGAACTCTGAGCACCCCGTGATACATTCTCAGTGCAGTCTTAAACTATTTAATCAATGTCACAATCTCATTTTTTCCTCCTCCTAGCGATGTTGCTGCAAGCTCAGCCGTTCCACCTTCAGCATCCTCCTCTTGTTTCCTTATCTGTAATTACTCTTCATATTTCATCTGTCATTTCTGAGACAGTCAGATGCAACCTGAGACTGTATCATTAAAAGTAAGTCAATTTTCTAACCAATTATAGTTAGCAGTCTATCATGTCGTTATATGCGCTAACAAATCAGGGAAATAAAGTGCATTTGCCTCGCTGTAAATATTTTTGCTAAATCCCAATGGAAAAAAATGTGTTATGACAGTACGTTAAAAAAAATTTACAAGTTCACAAAAAAAAAAAAATTATTCCAGTTGTTTATGTAGCACCATGATATTCTGCATCAGTCTCTGTCCTCAATGGGGCTCACCTTGTGATTTCCCTTTCGGATACAAATACAGAGAAACATTTCATAATCCAGGTTCAAGGCTTCATTCACTTCTATGTTGGAGGCTCCGTTCTGATAAAAAATCTTGAAAAAAATAGTGCAACATTGATAACGGAAAAGGAACCCAACAGACCCCGACTGACAGCATTGGTTTCAGTTATGTGCTGCCAAATGACAAGTACAGGTTTATTCACCTGAATGGGACTGAGCTGCACAAAGACCATGTGACTGATGGATGGGATGAGGCCGCCGCACACTCGACTGAGGGCTGTGCCTGGAGTTGGAATTGATGACCCGTCTAGAGGAAAAGGCATCAATATTTAACTTTTGGAATTTTTTTTTAATTAGCAAAAATGTTTGACCAGTTTAGATTGTAAAATGTTATTTGTTCGCGCAGTTAAGGTTTGTGCACAGTTAATTTTAATACATTAACATCTGCAGTTTCCCACACATATACAGCTAACCCTATTGAAATATCACAGAGCTCCTGAAAGTTCAATTACAAAGTCAGCTCTGCTACATCTGTATATGTAATGTTGAAAAGAAAAAAAAATAAATGACCTCAATGAGAATTGGAAATGAATGCGCCGAGGACGTTGTCCAAGGACATAAACATTTTCAACAGTTATTTTTTTTTTACTCCTAGGGGCTATGTGGGTCCCACCGATCATCCATCAATCCTTTTCTGCAGTAGTACAGTTTTATGTTATTTTGTGGTTTCCAGGTTCAGGCTGATGTTACAAAATGTTCCACATTATCCCTAAACTATACCATTTATAAAAAGTGTGTGGCTTTTCTTTGACCTTCAGAAAACTGATAACCAAAATCCTCCTTCCAAAATCTTTGTTTTTTTCTGTCCTCACATTTCTTTCTTATCAATGTATATGTAATTTATGCAGTGCTATATCTCTCTGTAGTCTTGACGCTTGGCCCAGGTGAAGAATAGTAGCAGGTTTCTGCATAGCCATGGCTTGTAAGCAAATCTCGGTTTGAGCCACTTTGTCTGTCTTGTGCATATAAATCTGGGTCAAAGTCTATAAATCAGAGTGGACTACATACCTTTCTATTATTTCTGACCCTTGCAGGTTTTCCACTTAGTTCAGTTTTGCTGTTTTATAACTCAAGCTGATGAGAAAACCTTTGATTATATTGTTTCATCCGACCACTTACAATGTGGAGGATTTAATGGATGAAACTGGATTTATACCGGTCTAAGAAAAAGAATATGTAGAGAATAAACTTTGTAGAAAGTGGTGATGAGAAAATCGTTTTTTCATGCTATGGACAATCCCGATTCGTTCATCATATTATCTTTACTGTGGCCAAGGACTGTTTTTATAGCCAGGCATGGGATTCAGCCAGTTCCCTCCGGTACTCCAGATCCGGTTGTTAAAATTACAGCCGGATCGGAGAACCGGGTCATCGGTCATCGGGTCAATGTAGGGAGATGAGCGCTTCCACAATGGAAGTGCTCATCTCCTGCTTTTCCTGCCCGCACTGCACTAGCCTGCACTAGCCGGAGCGGAGCCGCGGCACAGGAGAGGTACAGTAAGATAGTTTTTTTATTTTAATCTGATGGGGCCAAATTGTTCTGATCTGAGGTCTGATGGGGGCTCAGTGGGCTGATCTGAGGTCTGATGGGGGCACAATGGGCTGATCTGAGGTCTGATGGGGGCACAGTGGGCTGATCTGAGGTCTGAAGGGGGCACAGTGGGCTGATCTGAGGTCTGATGGGGGCACAGTGGGCTGATCTGAGGTCTGATGGGGGCACAGTGGGCTGATCTGAGGTCTGATGGGGACACAGTGGTCTGATTTGAGGTCTGATGGGGGCACCGTGGGCTGATCTGAGGTCTGATGGGGGCACACTGGGCTGATCTGAGGTCTAATGGGGGCACAATAAGCTGATCTGAGGTCTGATGGGGGCCCACTGGGCTGTTCTGACGTCTGATGGGGACACACTGGGCTGATCTGAGGTCTGATGGAGGCACACTGGGCTGATCTGAGGTCTGATGGGGCACACTGGGCTGATCTGAGGTCTCATGGGGGTCTGATGTGATGTCCTGAAATTTATGGGGGGTCTGATATGAGGTCTGATAAAAAATCATGTATCATCATGATTTTATTTGTTTCCGTTTTATTTTTTTACTTTAAAATAAGATATGTGCAGTGTGCATAGGGATTTGTTCATAGTTTTTTTTTATAGTCCAACGGTCTGAGGGACAGTGAACTGGGGCGCATTGCTGGCATATGGGGACCACTATGGGGGCATCTACTTGGGGCATTGCTGGCACATCATGCGGGTATTACTGGCACATTATGGGGAACACTATGGGGACATTTATACTGGCACGTCATAGGGGACACTGTGGGGGCATCTTAAACTGGCACATTATGTGCACACTATGGTGTTGGAGGGGGTAAGAACACTATGGGGGCATATTATATAGGCACATTATGAGGACACTAAGAAGGAACATTTATACTGGCACATTCTGGGGGACACTATGGGGGAATCTTGTACTGGCACATTATGGGGGCACTGTCGGGAAGAGGAGAGGAGCACTATGTGGGCATTTACTAGGGGAATTATATAGGGGTATTTTATACTTGCACACATTATAGGGGCACTAAGGGGGATTTTTTTTTGTACTGGCACACATTATAAGGGACATTCTTTGTACTGGTGCTCATTTTAAGTATTGAAGGTGGCAGGATGATGGAAAAGTAGAAACCTAAGATGTCTTTTCGTCAAACTGTAGAGACGAGAGATGGGTGAAAAATCATCATGGCGCCTGGTCTGAAAGGAGAAGATGAGAAAAGAGAACGTCTGCAGAACGAGGAGAAGTCACTTAATGTAAGAGGTATGGGGCGCTGTATGCTGGATAGCAATATAATCTGTATGCAAATATGTCTGTAGTGCTAGGTACAAATGTGTATAAAATGTATATGGAGCAGGTAAATCTACTGTAAGTGTAGCCTAGGTATAGGTGTAGCCATCCCAAATCTGGCATAACTACTGTGTGGGGGGCACAATGGAGACTAGGCAGGGTTGGAACACGTACAGATAGAGATTGGGTGGAGTTAGAGGTGTGGGCCAGCGCTTTACAAAAACTCGCAACGCTGGTAGTTTAGCTCTTTAGGCTTTTTAAAAGTTTTGTGGTATGTGTATATATGGTGTATTTATGTATGTGTACCATATATATGGGGCATGTATATGTAAACACATGTCGTGACGCCGCGTGTCCGCCATTTAGTAGGGAACTTGTTCTTAAAAATTTGAGTCCCACCCCTGTTTATAGCTATAAGGCCAGATTAAGAAACCATCTCAATCTTGCATGTGCTGTTACTGTGAGCGTACACAAATATACTTCATCACAAATACACACTTCATCACAATACACAAATTCCGGTTTCGGATTCGTAATGATGTATATTCATGCATGCGCCACAGCTCACGGTAATGGCACATTCGTGTGAATAAGCTGGTCTCTCAAGAACGGGGGCATCTTATTCTGTCCTTGTCAGAAAGAATACATTTTAACAGCGCTATAAAGACAGTTCCTTGGCCACATAATATAATATGATGAAGAAATGGGGTTTGTCCGCAGAGGGGTGAACTGATTAGTTTGTCACTACGATGGAGATAGGAGACTGGCAAGAAGGCTTTTGCCAAAGTTTGGAAAAAATATGATGTAAAGAGGGGCTCATAGCAAAAGTTAATTTGAGGCCAGAAATGGAGAGGCCAGAATTTGTTCCTTTGGATCCTTTGTGCTTGTGAACAAAAGGGAACCTATTTTGTTTTCCTACTATAGGAAGTGATGGCATATTGGTAATATCTTATGGTGGGGCTTCGATTGCAGGGACCACCACCAATCTTTAAATGAAAGGCCTTTTGATTTTTACTGCACACTTACAACCTTGGTCAATGTCTTTGCAGGGAACTACAAGACAACATGAATGGTTCACTTGAATGGAACTTGGTTTCTGCCGTGCAAGAATGATGCTGAAGGGTCCTTGGTTCCTTTGGTCTTCTCTTTGGTCACAGTGTTTGGATCCCCACTGATCAGAATGTTATAGTGTTATAGTATATCCTATGCTTTAACACACTAACATACTGAAAAAGTAACACTTACCTCATGGATCCCCTATGCAGCTTTCCTCCCCAACGATCTCTGCTTCCTGGTCCAGCCATAACATCATCAGGGTCGTGTAATGGCTACAATGGTGACCTGCTACAATGGTTTATTGACTATAGCCAAGCAGAAAGCTTTGAAGTACTGGGCAGCATTTGAATGGAAGCAGAGTGGGATTCATTAGGTGAGTATTGCTTTTTTAATATTTTAAAATGCAGTATTATCAGTTTTGAACATATCTCATTTTTTACAGTCAGAAACCGCTTTACTTCTTAGATGAGCACAGTGGGTGCCATAGCTGCCATGTTTCACAGCAGACACCTGGGTCTAATGTCTATAATCATCGATAATGCCAATCACAGACATTTAACCCCTCAGGTGTCATGGTCTAATGTGATCAGAAAAGCTGTTACTTGGTAAGGATTGGCCAGAGCCTGCTGGTGGCTCCATTGCCTTTCACAAATTTATTACAATACAGGCCTGTAGCTGCAGAAGTACATTGGAATATACTGAATATATTAAATAGAAATAGCAATCTATTGATTGCTTTTTATAGTTACAAAAAAAGGAAAAAAGAAAAAAAAACTGTTTTTAAAAATATAAAATAATTCAAATCCATCTCCCTTTCCCCAAAATTAAAATAAACAACAAAAAAAATAAACACTATAGCTGTAATATACAAACATTTATCCAATACGGTGAACGTGTAATGAAAAAAATGGCTGTTTTGTCCATTTTTCGTCGCATCACCAAATTTAATAAAAAGAAAGAAGATCCAAAATGAATTAACTCAAAATAAACTGTAGACGTGTCCCTATAAATCAAAAATAGTTTACTGCCTGAATTGGATCACGTTAAAAACACATTTATTTAAAAACCTTTAAAAAAATATATTGTGGCAAACACCGTATATCAGGCTTGGTCCCAAACACATGGGGGTGTGTATACTTTATAATATCAATCACACCACACATGTGTCGGATCCACTAGTTGGCCATTACAGCGCCGCTTGCTACCGGGCTGCACTCCCATCATCAGTGGTGTGCAGCCATTGCTAGTGTGGATGAGTGCGTATGGGCTCCTGATGAGTGGCACGTAAATGTGCAAACAGGAAACGCGTCGAGCCAGGCATACTGTAGGTAGCGAGAGATAGGCAGACTCAGTATTAGGGACGTGTTCTCCAGTGACAAAACAATTGTGATACTGAGTCCCTCTATCAGGGGGGTGATTGGGGCTTGAGACGCTATATAATACACTGCTAAAATAGTGTGCTCAGCCGATAACATAACCAGTACCTGATAGCTACCTGAGTCTGGCCTTTCATTTTATTAAAGACACATGCAAGAGGCAACAAAACTGACATGCCTCTGTGTGAACAAGCCTCAACTAGTGTATCCGACACATGTGTGGTGTGATTGATATTATAAAGTATACACACCCCCATGTGATTGGGACCAAGCCTGATATAGGGTGTTTGCCACGATATATTCTTTTAAAGGTTTTTGAATAAATGTGTTTTTAACGTGATCCAAAAGATCCAAAATGATATCAATAAAAACTACAGATTGACCAGCAAAAAATGATTTCCAAACAGCTCTGTAGACATAACTATAAAAACATTATGGGGGTCAGAATATGGTGATGAGTTTTTATTTTATTTTTTTCAGTATTTAAAGGTGTTGTTCAGGTTCAGAGCTGAACCCAGACATACCCAGGATTTCACCCAGGCAGCCTGCCTGACAACAGCATCGGAGCATTTCATGCTCTGATGCGCTGCCTTGCCCTGCGCTGGATTGCGCAGGGCAAGGGCTCTTTTATTTACAAACACACACTGCCGGGCTGAGGCTTCGACCCGGCAGTGTGTTCAGTGACGTCACCGACTCTGATGGGCCGGCTTTAGCGCTGCCATAGCCGTTTTACTGGCTAGGACAGCGTTAAAGCCCGCCCATAAGTGCCGGTGACGTCACCGGGTTCACTGCTGGGCGGAAGCCTCTGTCTAGCAGTGCCCGGTTCGTCACTGGAACTTGCAAAATGCCTTTGCCCTGGGCGACTCAGTGCAGGGCAAAGGAGAGCATTGGAGCATGAGATGCTCCAATGCTCTTGTCAGGCAGGCTGCCTGGGTGAAATTCTGGGTATGTTCAGGTTCATCTTTGAACCCAGACAACCCCTTTAATCACTAAAACATAAAAAAATGCAACACCACTGTGCGAACACAGACAATAAAATGAGTACATACAATACTGCCATACTCACTATCCACACGATACTAGCGCCACATTGTAAATGTGAGATTCTTGGCAAATAATTTTGTACAAAAATTATCTGTGCCCGTCTGCCCTACATCAAGGCGATCTCTTTAAGACGGGAACCTAACACTAAACGCCATAGTCGCTAAGTGCCATAGTAGCCTCCATTAACTACAGAGGATGCAGGCTCCACATGCATGCTAAGCCGACATTATATTGTACCTCTTATGGTGCCAAAATGGCCTCCACTGATTTCAGGGAATGCAGGCTCCACATGCATGCCGAGCCCACACAATATGATACCTCCTTGGTGCCACACTGACCTCTGTTACGCTCAGGGAATGCAGGTTCCATATAATACTGAGCCCACTCTGTATTCCACCTCTCCTGGTGCCAACTGGCATCCAATGCATATAAGGAGAGCAGGAAACAGCTTTATGCTAGCACTAATTAAAATCAGCCTGTAGAGCAAACAGGTTAGTTAGGAGTGCACGACCGAAATGGTAGTGGAGTCAGCCACGCCTCCACCTAAACTGCAAGAAAAACTGGGGGTCAGTCAGCACATCCAAGTATGCAGGTGCACGTCACATGGGTGCAAATAGAAAAGTAAAACATAAAAAAATGCAACAGCACTCTGCGAACACAGACAATAAAATGAGTACATACAATAATGCCATACTCACTATCTACACAATACTAGCGCTACATTGTAAATGTGAGATTCTTGGCAATTAATTTTGTACAAAACTTATCTGTGCCTTTGTGTGTGGATTGTGTGGAACCTGCATTCCCTGAGCGTAACAGAGGTCAGTGTGGCACCAAGGAGGTATCATATTGTGTGGGCTCGGCATGCATGTGGAGCCTGCATTCCCTGAAATCAGTGGAGGCCATTTTGGCACCATAAGAGGTACAATATAATGTCGGCTTAGCATGCATGTGGAGCCTGCATCCTCTGTAGTTAATGGAGGCCGCTCTGGCACTTATGGCGTTTAGTGTTAGGTTCCCGTCTTAAAGAGATCGCCTTGATGTAGGGCAGACGGGCACAGATAATTTTTTTACAAAATTATTTGCCAAGAATCTCACATTTACAATGTAGCGCTAGTATTGTGTAGATAGTGAGTATGGCAGTATTGTATGTACTCATTTTATTGTCTGTGTTCGCAGAGTGCTGTTGAATTTTTTTATGTTTTACTTTTCTATTTGCAGCCATGTGACGTGCACCTGCATACTTGGATGTGCTGACTGACCCCCAGTTTTTCTTGCAACCCCTTTAATCACTGACACAGAGATAAAAGAGTTATGACTCTAGAAAGGCAGGAACAATAATGCAAATATGAAAAATCTTCTGGGGCTCAACATATCTCAAGAAAGGGAGCCCTGCATATCCGTAGGCTGTGCCTGGAGAAAGCGAAATTGAGCCAAACTGAGCAACGAACCCTCGTCTGCCATTATCTTCAAGGATATTGAAGTTGTCTCTATGGTATGTACGCTATTGGGTTTGAATCCTTTTATGCTTTTCTGTATTTCTTGAATATACTTGAATTTACTGGAAGTGGATGGAGCATTTATGAATATACATCGATAGGAACTGAAGACAAGAAATGAGGAGGTATATTTACCCAATCAGAGACAACTTATAGATATTTTTATAAATGATATCACTCATAGAAGCGAATCTTCATTGTTATAGAAAAACTTGACTTTGGCCAAGACCCATTTTAAGTAAATTTTAATTGTCGGAAAAATGTGAAATGACACTATTACTACCAGTGAGCTGGCACAGATTTCTGGACGAAATGACATTCCTGACGGGAAGTAAGGACATACATTATCTCTAAAATTCTGTCACTGCAAGTAAAATTAGATGAGTATGCTGCTGAAACACATACATGGTTTTAAAGATATGTTGTAGCTTTAGAATTATATCAATTAAAAAATACAAGATAAAGTGGATAATGGAAAACATTTCTCAATTTTCTCCTGTACCCCAAGAAATACAAACTTGCCCCTCTATAATCAATTTAATTTCATTGTCACAAGTATTTCTACTTTGATGCTATCAGCATTGATATGTACAGTAGTAGTGGAAATTACCATATTTTTCGCTTTATAAGACACACCCGAAGATAAGACGCACCCCAGATTTTAGAGTAGGAAAATGAGAAAAAAAATATTTTTCATCAGACCTCATATCAGACCCCCCATAAATTTCAGGACATCACATCAGACCCCCATGAGACCTCAGATCAGCCCAGTGTGCCCCCATCAGACCTCAGATATGCCCAGTGTGCCCCCATCAGACCTCAGATCAGCCCAGTGTGCCCCCATCAGACCTCAGATCAGCCCAGTGTGTCCCCATCAGACCTCAGAACAGCCCAGTGTGCCCCCATCAGACCTCAGATCAGCTTATTGTGCCCCTATCAGACCTCAGAACAGTCCAGTGTGCCCCCATCAGACCTCAGATCAGCCCACTGTGTCCACATCAGACCTCAGAACAGCCCAGTGTGCCCCCATCAGACCTCAGATCAGCTTATTGTGCCCCTATCAGACCTCAGAACAGTCCAGTGTGCCCCCATCAGACCTCAGAGCAACCCAGTGTGCCCCCATCAGACCTCAGAACAGCCCAGTGGGCCCCCATCAGACCTCAGAACAGCCCAGTATGCCCCCATCAGACCTCAGATCAGCCCAGTGTGTCCCCATCAGACCTCAGAACAGCCCAGTGTGCCCCCATCAGACCTCAGATCAGCTTATTGTGCCCCATCAGTCCTCAGAACAGTCCAGTGTGCCCCCATCAGACCTCAGATCAACCCAGTGTGCCCCCATCAGACCTCAGAACAGCCCAGTGGGCCCCCATTAGACCTCAGAACAGCCCAGTATGCCCCCATCAGACCTCAGAACAGCCCAGTGTGCCCCCATCAGACCTCAGAACAGCCCAGTGTGCCCCCATCAGACCTCAGAACAGCCCAGTGTGCCCCCATCAGACCTCACATCAGCCCATTGTGTCCCCATCAGACCTCAGATCGGCCCACCCAGCCCCATAACAATAAAAAAAAACCTCTCTTACCTGTCCTGCGCTGCGGCTCTGCTCCGGGTCCGGCGCTCCTCTGGCTTCTAAGGCCAGCGTTGCACTGTCACCTGACTGCGTGCAGCGTCAGGTCATAGTGCGCGCACTACGTCCTGACACTGTACGCAGTCAGGACAGTGCAGCACCGGCCCGGGAAGCCAGAGGACCTGGAGCGGAGCCGCGGCGCAGGACAGGTAAGAGAGGTTTTTATTTTATTGTTATGGGGCTGGGTGGGCTGATCTGAGGTAACATGGGGGTGCCGCAGCTAAAACATACAAGTGAGCGCTTCCATAATGGAAGAGCTCACTTGTATTTGTTTTATAAGAAGCACCGCAATTTTCCCCCTACTTTTGAGGGAAAAAAGTGCTTCTTATAAAGTGAAAAATACGGTACCTAAAAAATGAGGCCCTTAGAAGGGTTCTCCGTGAATGATTTAAAATGGCCATGTCCTAGAATGTGAGCAGTACTGGTTCCCTACACTTGCAGAGATGTTTAGGGTTCGGGCCTCACTACACATCCTCTAGCACTTTCCTATACTACATATTAATGAGTATTCCTGTCAGGCTGTTCAGCCATGATGGTATATCATAGGCAGGATGGCATCATTACCATCTACTGTGGAGCATTGCAGTGAGGCCCCCACCCCCAGGCAGCTCTGCAGATGGAGACAACCAGTCCTGTTCATATTCTAGGACAGGATGCTGGCGGCCATTTTTAATCATTCCCAGAGAACCCCTTCAAATGCTATTGTTAATCATGATTTTCTTAATTCGGAGCCTAGACAGGAACCATTATGCAGTTGCAGTCATGTGTGCTTAGTTCCCTTTATCTTTACTTGTGTATCGGACAACCCATCTGTTTACCCAAAATGGCACCCAGAGCAGGTGTCCCCTCTTTAGCCCACCAACCTATTTAAGCCTTTGTCTAACCTTTCCATATACCCTATTATGGAATTCCATTCAGGATGCTCATCTCTTGGTTAAAGTGAACTTAAATGAACATGGTGTAATGATTAATTTTCTCTGTGGTGGCTCTGTAGGATCCCCGGAGATTACAGCTCTTTGGTAGGATTTCAAGCAAGAAGGCATTTTATTGTCAAGGGACCCTTCCAACAAGTAGGGACTGTCCAAAGCAGACAACGCTTTTTTGGATCATGGTTCGACTTCAGACCTTGATCTGAGACCATGACGCTATTCCCATCATGCAGGGTTAGATTACTTGTAATACCGTCCCATTCAGGTGAATAGGGTTGAGCATAGGGTTGAGCTGCATTACCAGCACACTTAATCTCATAATTAAATTATTCAGTAATCAGTAAATAACATAAAGGGAGTCTGTCACCTCCTGCAAGCAGCATTAAGTTCTGTACTACTTGCGTTGTACTATTGCGCTCGATACCAGATCACTAAGATATTTCTTGATTTCTTCCCCGATACTTCCACTGTGCTACCACTGGAATAAATTAGCAGGACTCCTGAGCTTGCACCCAGACACTCCTGTCCAGTATGTATGAAGGCTCAGGAGTCCTGTTAATGTATGCCAGCAGTGCTTTGCAGTTGCACTGCAGGGGAACATGGGATGTATCAACATATAATCCAGAAGAGCTGTGTGCAACTAGGAATCTCATAGAAGAGAATGGAGAGAATAGCACATGTGCGGCTACCTCTCCTTGCACTACAGTCAGCAAACGGGGCCTCGTTCTCAAGATAAATGTGGGTCCCAGAGGTGGATATTCCATAAATGTCAGACATTGGAATACTACTTTAATAGATCTGGCAGGACAGACTCTTTTTACCAGATGCTGATGTGGAATCATTTTTATCTTTCCACTCACATTCCCCATCATTGTGTGCCTGCAACTGGTCCACCTGCTACATGTTGATCTGTTGAGAGGACTTCTAAGCTTGCATGAAATATTGTAGAAGAGTCCTAGGGTGCAGCTCATCTGTGACCTCACAACAGATTAGTGCAAGTGAGCAGAAAAAAGAAATCACAGATTCAGAATCAATATATTTTAAGCTATTTACAGATTCCTGTAGTTTGGAGGTGGCAGAGTCTTTTTATAGGGGTTGTGCACATTTGGGGGAAAGGGGTGCAGACCTGTAAAGGGAAACATACTTACCAGCTTCCTGGTGCTGGCTCCCCACTTATTCTGTCCCTGGCCTAATATGCTCTGCTGTTCTCTCAAGATGTAAACTTCTGTTCTGACGCTACTGCAGCCAATTGCTGACTGCTCCCCTTGTGTCACGTGACCATTTGTCATGGCGCAGCAATCGGTTGCAGCAGTGTGAAAATTTAAGTTTACATCCCAGGAGCGCAGTAGACCTTCCTAGTCTGGGGAGAGAAGGAGTGGGGAGCCAGCGCCTGGAAGCAGGTAAGAATACTTCCCTTTGCAGGTTTGCTCAAGGTGCCGGGGTTACCAAAACCCTCCCAAAGATGGCAGAACTGTACTCACTGTACAGTGTTTGAGTCATACTTGGAGATTTTTTGTTAAACTGAAATGTTTTAAATCTGGCGCAGCAATTGTTTGCAGCAGTGTGCAAATAGAAGTTTACATCCCGGGAGCGCAGTGGACCTTCCTAGGCTGGAGAAAGGAGTGGGGAGCCAGCCCTGGAAAGCAGGTAAGTATACTTCTCTTTGCAGGTTTGCTCAAGGAAGGGGTTACCAAAACCCTCCCAAAGATGGCAGCACTGTACAGTGTTGAGTCATTCTCTCTAGATTTTTTGTTAAATTGAAATTTTTCAATCTGGCAATCAGCAATTCGCTGCAGCAGCTTGAAAATGGAAGTTTACACCCCGGCAGCGCAGTGGACCTTCCTAGGCTGGTGAGAGAAAGAGTGGGGAGCCAGCGCCGGGAAGCAGGCAAGTATACAGTACTTCCCTTTGCAGGTTTGCTCAAGGAGGGAGGCTTACCAAAACCCTCCCAAAGATGGCAGCACTGTACAGTATTAGTCAATTTTGGAGATTTTTTGCTACATTAAAGTCTTTCAAATCTTTCTATTATTAACCACTTCATGGCCGCCCATAGTATATAAACGTCCGTGAAGTGGTTGTCTATTTCATTCAGAAATAGCAGCTGTACACTAATCGTGCAGCTGCACAGTGGGGTACCTGCTGTCAGTGACAGCGGGGTACCCCAAAGAGAAGGCAGGGACCGTTCCCAGACTCTCATAGACCCGATCAGCCCTGCACTGAGGCTGTACAGCATAGTATTATGCTGTACAGCCTCTCTTGGGATGTATTTCCCCTGTAACTGGGGCTACTATGTCAGCCCCAGTTACAGGAGAAATCAAGTGTAAAAAAATAAATAAATAAATAAGTGAAGTTAAATGTCCTTCTGAGGTCTTGTATGACCTTATGGGGGACACAAAGTGTAAAATACAAAAATAATTTAAAAAATAGAGTATTATATTAAAAAAAAAAATCACATATAAAAAAAATAATTTTCCCCCAAATATGTAATAAAAAAAATGTTACAAATAAAATGAATAAATAAAATAGACATATTTGGTATCACTGCGTCCGAAACGACCGGCTCTATAAAAATATCACATGATCTACCCCATCAAGTGAACTGCGTAAAAAAAAATCTAATAAAAATTATGCCAAAACTTTTTTTTTGTCGCCTCACCTACCAAAAAACATAATATCAAACAAAACAAAGTCGTATGCATCCCAAAATGATAGTAATAAAAACGTCACCTCATCCCGCAAAAAATGAGCCCCAGCACAAGATCATAGCCCGGAAAATGAAAAAAAAAATGGCTCTTAAAAAATTGCAACACAAAAACATGATTTTTTTTTCTAAAAATGCTCTTATTGTGTAAAATGTAAAAAAATAAAATAAAAAATAGACATATTTGGTATTGTTGCGTCCGTAACAACTGGCTCTACAAAAATATCACATGATCTACCCCATCAAGTGAACGATGTAAAAAAAAATATAGAAAAATGCCCCTAAACTGCTTTTTTTTTAAGTTAACCTCCCAAAAATTAGATTAAAAAGTGATCAGAAAGCCGGATGTACCCCAAAATGGTGCCAATAAAAAGCACAGCTTGTCTCGCAAAAAATAAGACCTCACGCAGCTCAGTCCACAAAAAAATTAAAAAGTTATCACTCTTACAAACCATGACAAAAAATTCCATGTTAGAAAATGCAGATGCTGCTCCTCTCCTTCTGAGCCCTGGCGTATCCCCAAATAACAGTTTACGACCACATGTGGGGTGTTTCTGCAAACTGCAGAATAGGGGTAATAAATATTGAGTTTTGTTTTGTTGTTAACCCTTGATGTGTTACAGGAAAAAAATGATTAAAATGGAAAATCTGCAAAAAAAGTGAAATTTTGAAATTTCACATCTATTTTGCTTTAATTCCTGTGGAATACTTAAAGGGTTAACAACATTTCTAAAACCAGTTTTGAATAGTTTGAGGGGTGTAGTTTCTTTAATGGGGTAATTTATGGGTGTTTTTTATTATGTAAGCCTCACAAACTGACTTCAGAACTGAACTGGTCCTTAAAAAAGTTGATTTTGCAAATTTGCAAAAATTGCGTCTAAAATTCTAAACCTTCTACTGTCTTAAAAAAATAAAATGATGCTACCAAAATGATGCCAACATAAAGTAGACATATGGGGAATGTAAATTAAAAAGGATTTTATGGGGTATCACTATCTGTCTTAAAAGCAGAGAGATTCAAATTTAGAAAACAGTGAATTTTTTCAAATTTTCGTTAACTTTTGAATATTTTTATAAATAAAATTAAAACTTATCGACTCAAATTTACCATTAACTTGAAGTACAATATGTCACGAGAAAACAATCTCAGAATCGCTTGGATAAGTAAAAGCGTTCCAAAGTTATTACCACATGAAGTCACACATGTCAGATTTGCAAAATTAGGCCTGGTCAGGAAGGGGGTAAATGGCCCAGATGGGAAGTGGTTAAAGGGGTTGTCCCACGAAAAATATTCTACAGTTTTCAAACCAGCATCTGGACCTAAACACTTTTGTAATTTCATGTAATTAAAAATTTAGCATAGCCACTGAGTTATTAAATAAAATGTATCTGTATAGCGCCACCTGCTGTTTGTTCTTTTTCTTATTTCTTTGACCTGCTCACTGAGATGGCCGCACATGCTCAGTTTCATCCTTCGACTGCCTCCTGAACTGTGATAAGACAAGCATGGACACGCCTCCTGAGCTGCAGCAGAAAAGACACTCCCTTTGAGCTGTCAGCTTGATATAAATCTAGCAGAGCAATGAATGGGGAGATCTCTGGATCCATGTGAGGTACAGGGCTGACTTTAGCTTTGTTAGAAAGAAACTGCCATGTACTATATGATGTCTGATTTTCATTTTTTATATTAGTCATGGGATAACCCCTTTAAAATCTACTGATTTTGAAAACTTCTGCTAAGTGACCATTTCTACAACAACCAGTGTATTTTTTTCGATTATATTCTTTGGCAAGATCAGGTAATAATTTGGCAGCTTCAGCTTGTCTTTCAAGCATCGGTTTTAAATGAAACCTTGCATGCGCTGGGCCTTAGTGATAGGTAACGAAAACCATACCATGGCCCTTATCCACAGCGCGCTGCCATCCTGTACAGCCGCCGCACATCAGACTGTCAATTCCAACACGTCATGTCCTTTCTACTCATGGAGTTGCACAAGGATTTTGTTCTTTCCTCCTTTTTTTCTGATTTCTGCTGTGCCTCAGTATGGTAATATTGCAAATAATTGGTTGAGAAAAGAACTGTTCTCCACATTTAAACAACAGCCAGGTTACAGCTTGAAAACGATCAAGATATAGAAGCAAATCTTAATGTGAAACAGGGAAAAAAATAAAAAAAAAATTCCCCTTCGCTGTAGCTGCCCCGTCATATGTCAGGACATGTGGCAGGTTGACTGCTCATTAATTCTATTTATATCAGTATGATAATACACCCCACTGAGTACACATGTGTTAAAATATTCATAGATTATAGCTGGAGATGGCAGATATAGATTTAGTGGCAGCAGAATGCTATTGTCATAATACAAAGTAAACACAATCTTTTTTCTTTATTACAGTTATTATATGCTTATTGTGCCGCATATATATGCTGAATCATATTTTATAGACAGCCTACAGGAGAGTACGGCTGAGTATAATAAAACTGTACGAGTGCAAATGTATGCCGTACGGTTATTTTAAAGAGAATTACCAAAAAGTATATTGGAAAGGTGCTTGTGTTTTATAAAGCTGATATTTAAGATAACACATCAGTCATTAAATAGATCCCAATTCATTTCACTTCATTTTAAAGGGACACTAACCTTAAATGACAGTACTGCTTATGAAAAGTTATATTGATACCTCATGGGTTTCAAGCTTTCTTTGTGTAGTTAGCAAAGTGCATTTAGCTGTGTCATTACGGACAGATTGGTTGTAATGTAAGCTCATTTTAAGAGCTTCACTGCTTTTTGGGGTTGCATGGGGTACCAGCTTCTCCAGTCTTCAGCTCACTGCACTCGGCTAAGGTAGAAAAAGGCCAAGGAATTACTTAAAGGGGTTATTGATCCTTAAAAGGCATCTGTCAGCAGATTGTTACCTATGACACTGGCTGACCTGTTACATGTGCACTTGGCATCTGAAGACATCTGTGTTTGTCCCATGTTAATATGTGCCCTCATTGCTGAGAAAAGAAATGTTTTAATATATGCAAATGAGCCTCTAGGAGCAACAGGGAAGTTGCCATTACACCTAGAGGCCCAGCTTTCTCTGCAACTCGACCACCTATGAACATGGGACCAACACAGATGCCTTCAGCTGTCAAGCGCACATGCAACAGGTCAGCCAGTGTCATAGGTACAAATCTGCCTTTAAGACAGGCCAATTAGATTGGCCTTTCTTAAAGGCAGGCCAATCATTGTTTAAATCAGTCCATATACTGTTTGTACTGCACAACTCCAGACTTTTAGCAGTGGACATCCATTTTAAAAGTATGATCCTTGATGATAATCCTTTTAAACCACTTTTTTGTTCTGTCTCCTAGCATATTCAATTGATATTTTTAAAATTGGAGGACGTGTCCACCTTTGCAGCTATTTTTCATATAGCCCCTTTCTACTGTCAGGAGGTTAACAAGAAGAGGGGACGTACTTCAGACCGTAAGCAATGATTGCAGAATCAGACTACACAGGGATTGTTTGTAGTCTTTAACCGTGGAGACACAGGTCTGCGTGGAAGCTGACATGTTTTTTTTTTTTTATGTAGACTTTTTTATTTTGTTTGCTTCATTTTCTTAACATTAAATGCATTGGAGCAATGAAAACATTGATTACAAATCATGGTTACATCTATGCATTTACATGATAACAGACTACAAATCCTGTGTAGCCTGATCCTGCAGTCATGGGTCACTTATGTTCATATGTCGCCTTTCTTACTGTCTATAGGTAGAGATGAGTGAATCATTCAACATTTGCTTTGCCGAATATTCGCTGAATTTCTGACAAGATTCGTATTTAAACAAACTTATTCGTCAAATCTATGTAAAAAAATACACATTTTTTGCGAACATTCCTGCCCAAATTACGTACATACAGTCAGCGTAGTTAAAAGTACGCAATATCTAAGCATTCGCGTACAAAAGTGCGTACGTATCCTTAGCGTACTATTGGCGCGTGATTGTGTCATATGCACGAGGCTAGGCCGCGGCGTACAATCTTTAGAGGCAGTCCATATGAAATAGAAAAATAAGGTGCTCACTGCTGCTAGCTATCAATAACTGAATAATTTACTAAAAACACCGTACAATAAGTGCATAATAGGACACATTGTAGTACCAGAAAAAGAATACACACAATGGGCTAAAGTGCTGAACCATTAAAAACAGTGTAGCTAAAATACAGCAAAGACATAAGTATGCAAACATTTTAGTGCA
The DNA here is from genome assembly GCA_900303285.1 of Rhinella marina. NCBI lineage: Eukaryota > Metazoa > Chordata > Amphibia > Anura > Bufonidae > Rhinella > Rhinella marina. Next base: position 202,080 of record ONZH01007773.1, read on the forward strand.
ATCAATTTCACATTTGCAAGCATAAAAGGCTCAGATATACTTTTGAGTCTCTCCTTATGGATCCTAGTTCGCATAATAAAACACTGTCTGTCTGGAACACATATTCCAAAATTCAATTGTAATCCAAGTGAGGTAAAATTGTAATCCAAACAGGTAATGTGTAATCCACATGGATAATAGAGAATAGCAGCAAATAGAGAACCTTGTTGGAAAAGGGGGCTCCCAAATAACCTGAGAAGGGGGTAAAAAGGAAAACAGGCGTGCTTAGGCGCAACTGGGACCTTTCTGCAGAATGGGGGGAGTCCTGACTGACAGCCATGTCCACTCCAGCTGGGTGAGAGTCAAACGGGGGCAATACATTACATTAAAAAGCAGCACATAGAGAACCCTTTCTGCCAAGGGGGCTCCCAAATAACCTGAGAAGGGGGTAAAAAGGAAAATAGCTGCACTTCGGCGCAACAGGGACATTTCTGCAGAATGGGGGGAGTCCTGACAGCCATGCGCATCTGGGTGAGAGACAAACTAGGGCAACAGAAACTAAACAAAAACAACTGCCAACTAGCATCTCACCTGTCAGGTGCAGTCCATGGTGTGGCTCCCATAGGTCCTCCTGCAGTGTCCTTGACACTGCCAGTAGTTGGGTTCCTCATATGAGGGACCTGAAGTCCCCCTCGCTCGAGCTGCTGCTGAAGCTTATCAGAGGACGCTCCTGCCTCTTGTAGGCCATGCTCGCTGTGGTGGTGGAACTCCAGTGCCTTTTTCTTCCTGAAATTGGACTTGAGCAGGTCCGGGTGGTGGTGATGCACGCTGCAGCCATTTTCGCTTTTCCAGATGCTCCTGCCGGGACAGCAGGGGTAAGGACTTCTGGCTGCAGCGGTTCCAGAAAGGTTGCATTCCCCGGCTGTTGCTGGCTTCATCTTCCATGGCAGCTGGTATTGGTGGACCACCATGGATTGGAAGGTGAACGATAACGTGGTCAGCTGACCCAGCTGTAAGTTGTGGTGGTGGTGGTGCTGGCAGTCCAGGAATGAGAGGCTGCAGCTGAGGCTCTGGCTTTTCCCTGAACCGGAGGACGCCATCTGGAAACTCCTGCAGGCAGCGCAAGCATCCTGGACCAGGTGGCTCATCCGGCCACACTTCTGGTTCCGTTGTAGGCACCAGAGGCTTTGAAAGTAGGGTAACCCTCTTCGTAAATGGGCCTTTCAGGGACACCATGGGGGTGTACTCCACCTGTTCCCCCACGTACAGGCTATGCCGATGTTGTGGCAGGTATGGCCGTTTCACCGACCTGCGGCCCGCTAAATACTCCTTTCCATCCTCATCATCCTGCAGGAAGCCAGACCCTCTCCCAACGGAAAACCAAATCACAGTTCCCTTTCTCCGTTCCAATGAAGGATCTCCTGGCCTAGGGTGGTCGAGTACCTGTATGACCCAGTCCTCCACTGCGGTTTTATAGTCCCAGAGGGTCTGTGCATGGGTCGTCACAGATGGTGGAACAATTGGGTTTCGGTGTATGGAAGGGGTGGATCTCATCCTGAGCATCGAAGTAGACGCTCCAGCCACCTACGCCGCACGAGCCAAAGCAGACATTCCAGCCGCAGGAGCCAAAACAGACGTTCCAGCTGCAGGAGCCAAAGCAGACGTTCCAGCCACAGGAGCCAAAGCAGATGCTCCAGCCGCACAAGTCAAAGCAGACGCTCCAGCCGCCTCACGAGTCGCAGCAACAGCAACCTCAGCAGGTGGTAAGGAAGACACTGAAGCTGGGTTTCTCTGGCAGACTTGTGACACCCTGATGTCTTGAGCGGGTGGTTCAGGTAAGTTGTCTCCAAAATACATCTCGTTCCAATTTGGATGCATCTGTTTTTTAGCCATGATGCTTGCCTCTTGCTCTGAGGTCAGCACTGGTCTAAACTGGTTCAGACTTCAGAGGAGGGTGGAGCACTGAGGGAGGAGTCTTCACTTCCTATACGTGCAAAACAGTTAAATCCCGGTGGGCTGGGAGGGGAAATCTTCACTTTCCTGCTCATTCAAAATTTTATTCGCCGAACATTCATCGAACTTTTCATAAGATTCGTATATTAGATGAATATATTCGTTAAATTTGCGTACAAAATATATGTTATTATGTGGGGTTTAGCGAATATTCGCGCACTAATAACGAACGTTCAGTTTTAAAAGGTACGCAAATTCTTTGAACACGTACACATGAGAGTACAAATTGTGTACGAATCCTCAGCGTGCCCTCCTCAGAGGCAGAGCAAATTTTTGAAAATGGCATCCAGGCGATCCTCATCATTTAGCTCTGCAGAGCTGAAATACATGATCCGGCTAATAGACGCGAGGATTACGATGGCA
>ONZH01007774.1:0-10245 GCA_900303285.1 Rhinella marina
TCTCCAGGCCCCCTGCCGACTGGAGGCAGCAGACAGGAACCAGCAGTGATAGAGGGGAGGACTGGGAGGGGGCTGCTTAACCCCGTGTCTGCTGATCTGTATGATATGCACAGGACGGGAGGAGAGGCGCCCGGACCGCCGATACAGCGCAATGTTAGCTCCATCTAGAGGGAACCACGAGGGATACAACATGGCAAAGCTCCTGGAGAACTACAAGTCCCAGTAAGCCTTGTACTAGGGCCCCTCCTACAGCAGCTTTGTGTGCTGGGCCCTGTAGTTCACCCCCTCGTCAGGCAGATACCTGAAGCTACAGACCCTGCCATGGCATGCTGTACAATGATAGGAGTGATCATCCCCAGCCTCAGTGCACCAGCCACCAGGAGCCCTCCACCAAAACCACCGACAGAGACCACCACCGACTGACAGCGGACCGGTGCTTACCACATACTCCATCTCAGCGACTCCCCGAGGCCTGGTCTTCATCTACCTGCATGTCAGCGACAAGAAGGGGTTAATGTGGGGAGGAGGCAAAGCCAAGAGGCGATCACTGCCCCCACATGTGATACCAGCAGCAGATCCCACACATACTGATACCGTCAGCAGACCCCCACATCTGATACCATCTGATACCTACAGCGACCCCCCACATCTGATACCTCAGCAGACCCCCACATCTGATACCTCAGCAGACCCCCCACATATCTCAGCATCTGATACCTCAGCAGACCCCCCACATCTGATACCTCAGGCAGAGCCCTCAGACCTCAGCAGACCCCCCACATCTGATACCTCAGCAGACCCCCCACAATCTGATACCTCAGCAGACCCCACATCTGATACCTCAGCAGACCCCCCCACTCTGCAGACCCCCCACATCTGATACCTCAGCAGACCCCCCACATCTGATACCTCAGCAGACCCCCACATCTGATACTCAGCAGACCTCCCTCACATCTGATACCTCTGCAGATACCTCAGCAGACCCCCCACATCTGATACCTCAGCAGACCCCCCACACTGATACCTCAGCAGACCCCCCACATCTGATACCTCAGCAGACCCAGCCCCCCACATCTGAGCATCTGATACCTCAGCAGACCCCCCCCCTCTATACCTCTGCAGGACCCCCCAACATACGCAGACCCCCACATCTGATACCCAGCAGACCCCCCCATCTGATACCTCAGCAGACCCCCCACATCTGATACCTCAGCAGACCCCCACATCTCAGCAGCCCCCCACATCTGCACCTCACAGACCCCACATCTGATACCTCAGCAGACCCCCCACATCTGATACCTCAGCAGACCCCCCCCACATCTGATACCTCAGAGACCCCCCACATCTGATACTCAGCAGACCCCCCACATCTGATACCTCAGCAGACCCCCCACATCCAGCACCCCCCACATCTGATCCTCAGCAGACCCCCCCACATCTGATACCTCAGCAGACCCCCCCACATCTGATACCTCAGCAGACCCCCCCACATCTGATACCTCAGCAGACCCCCACCTGATACCACATCTGATACCTCAGCAGACCCCCCCACATCTGATACCTCAGCAGACCCCCCATCCATACCTCAGCATCTATAACCTCAGAGACCCCCCAGCATACCTCAGCAGACCCCCCACATCTGATACCTCAGCAGACCCCCCCACATTGCATACCTCAGCAGCCCCCCCACATCTGATACCTCAGCAGACCCCCCACATCTGATACGCAGACCCCCCACATCTGATACCTCAGCAGACCCCCACATCTGATACCTCAGACCCCCCACATACCCCCACATCTGAGCCTCAGCAGACCCCCCACATCTGATACCTCAGCAGACCCCCCCACATCTGATACCTCAGCAGACCCCCACATCTGATACCTCAGCAGACCCCCCACATCCTCAGCAGACCCCCATCTGATACCTCAGCAGACCCCCCACATGATGACCTCAGCAGCCCCACATCTGATAGCACCCCCACATCTGATACCTCTCCCCGCATACCTCAGCAGACCCCACATCTGATACCTCAGCAGACCCCCCACATCGTACCTCAGATACATATACAGCTGAACCCCCAGTAGGACCCCCCACTATAGACCCCCCACATCTGGCGCGGATACACAAGTCGCCCTCTGATACTCAGTCTCCATCCACTTCCTTCTCCTCTGTCCCCCCCCCCCCATTCCAGAGAACGGGTCCAGACACATTGAATGTCATGCAGGGTGTAGCTGGAGCCTCCCCATTACATGACATGAATACCTGCACAACCCATCACATGTACCGCTACACACAGTACTGGTCCGTCCACTGCAGCGTGGTGACATCTCCATGAAAGACAACAGCTACACCTCCGCTGCAACACTGCCGACAGCTACACACCTCCGCCTGCAACCGCTACACACTGCCGAAACAGCCGCAACACCTACACCTCCGCTGCAACACCGCCGACAGCCTACACCATACACCTCCGCCTGCACACCGCCGACAGCTACACCTCCAACTGCCGACCTGCACACAACACACTGCGACAGCTACACACTGCCGACAGCTACACCTCCGCAACACACACCTCGAACACTGCCGACAGCTACACCTCCGAAGCTAGCAACACTTGCCTGCAACACTGCTACACTGCAACTGCAAACACCCAGCGACGAGCTACACCTAACACCTCCCTCCAACTGCAACACTGCTGCCAGACAGCTACAACCGCCGCACAGCACTGGCCAGCTACACCTCCAACTGCAAACAGTGCCGGGACAGCGATACACCTCCACTGCAACACATGCCGACAGCCTAACTCCAAGCTGTGCATACACTCGCCTGACAGCTACACCTCCGCCTGCAACACTGCAACCGACAGCACACTCCGCCGACAGCACACCTCCAACTGCAACCTACAACTGCAACATGCCGACAGCTACACCTCGCAGCTACAGGGCCGACAGCCGACAGCCGCACACCGCACAGCCGGCCGCAACAGCCTGCAACACACAGGCAGCGACAGGGCAGACGGCAGGGAGTGACGGGGGGGGGGCGGGGGGGGCAACGGGAGGGGGGCAGGGGTGAGGGGAGGAGGGGGGGCAGCAGGGGCAGGACGGCAGGAGGGAGGACGGGAGGTGAGGCAGGGCAGGATGACGGAGTGACAGGGGGGGGGGGGGGCGGAGGGGGAGAGGGAGGGGGGGAGGACGGGAGGGGGGGGGCAGGAGAGTGACGGGAGGGGGGGCAGGGAGTGACAGACGGGAGGGGGGCAGGGAGTGACGGGAGGGGGGGAGGCGGGAGGCGGGCGGGCAGGGGGACGGGAGGGGGGGGGCAGGGAGTGAGGAGAGGGAGGGACGGGGGGGCAGGGAGTGACGGGAGGGGGGGCAGGGGGCACGGGAGGGGGGGCAGGGTGAGGGAGTGACGGGAGGGGGGGGGCAGGGAGTGACGGGAGGAGGAGGGGGGCAGGGGTGACGGGAGGGGGGCACGGGAGGGGGGGGCAGGGAGTGAGGGGGAGGGAGTGACAGGGGGGGGCAGGGGTGACAGGAGGGGGGCAGGGAGTGACAGGGGGGGGGCAGAGTGACAGGAGGGGGGGGCAGGGAGTGACAGGAGGGGCAGGGAGTGACAGGAGGGGGGGGCAGGGAGTGACAGGAGGCGCTGACAGGGGGGGCAGGAGTGACAGGAGGGGGGGGCAGGGAGTGACAGGAGGGGGGGCAGGGACAGGAGGGGGCAGAGTGACAGGAGGGGGGGCAGGGAGTGACAGGAGGGGGGGCAGGAGTGTGACAGGGGGGAGGGCAGGGAGTACAGGAGGGGGGGGCAGGGAGTGACAGGAGGGGGGGCAGGGAGTGACAGGAGGGGGGGCGGGAGGGAGCAGGGGGGCAGGGAGTGACAGGAGGGGGGCAGTGGGGGGGGGAAGTGGGAGACGGGGGGGAGGGAGTGACGGGAGTGACGGGTGGTAAGGAGGGGAGCAGGTAGATAAGGGGCACTCCCCGTCTTTTAGTACACACCGGATACGGTGCTCCCGTGGGCTCAGCCCTCCGTTCATACAAATCCCCATCATCCGGTTGGAGCACTCACCGGGGAAGCATGAAGCGAGGCGGGAGGGGGAGTCTCCGGTTCGGGGTAATCGATAAGGAAACTTTCCGTCTCTCTTTCCAAACACGAAACTTTCCACGACTTCCGGCTCCGCCGAGTCTACGTCGCTGGCACGTCAGGGGGAGGAGCCGCTCTGCGCAGCCATTTTGTTTAGCATTAACTCTCACGCCTCGTCCTGGAGCGGTTCCGCCCACTGAGACGCAAGGAGCGGTGATTGGCTGGGCGCGGCAGCCAATAGCAGGGTAAGAAGCGTTTGTTTCGAATGTGAAGCGCGCCCACTGCAGTCCGCGAAGATGGCCGCCAAACACATCTATTACTCCGACAAGTACGACGACGAGAGCTACGAGTACAGGTGAGCTAGCGGCGGGGAGCGCGGGCTCTGGCCGCCCTTTTGTGCATTAACTCTTCCTGTCTCTCACAGACACGTCATGTTACCCAAGGACATCGCCAAGATGGTGCCGAAGACTCATCTCATGTCCGAGACCGAGTGGAGGAACCTGGGGGTGCAGCAGAGCCAGGGCTGGGTGCACTACATGATCCATGAGCCGGGTGAGCACTCCCATCATCCACCACACCAATCCTCACACAGGAGCACTCCCATCATCAATCCTCACACAAGTGGAGCGGTCTCTCCATGTCCTCAATGTTGTACTCTCTGCGTTTCACCACCAAACCCCCCACCACCACCACCCCCCGGTGCTCCCTCTCTGTGAGGTGAAATTTTTTAATTTCACTTTTTTGGTAGATTATTCACGTTAATTTTTTTTTCTTGCAACACAGCAAGGGTTAACAGCAAACTAAACCTCAATATACATTACTCTGATTCTGCAGTTTACAGAAATCCCTCATATGTGGTGGTAAACGTCTCTATGGGCACACAGCAGTGGTCAGAAGGGAAGGAGCGTCGTATGGATTTTGGAGGCAGATTTTGCTAGAATGGTTTTTAGGCACCATTTTGTAATTGAGAGACCCTGACGTACCCCTATAGTGGAAACCTTCAAAGAGTGACCCCATTTTGGAAACTACACCCTTCAAAGAATATATTAAGGGGGGTACTGGCCACTTTGACCCCCTAAGTGTTTTATGGAATTTGGAAACACTTGGCTGTGAAAATGAAAAGTTTCATTTCTACCAATAAAATGTTGCTTTAGCCCCAAATTTTTCATTTTCACAAGGGGTAACAGGAGAAAAGCACCCCATAATGTGTTACCCCTTATCTCCTGAATATGGCAACACCCCATATGTGGTGGTAAACTGCTGTGGGGGCACATGGCAGGACTCAGAAAGGAAGGAGCGCTATATGGATTTTGCAGCACAGATTTTGATGGATTGGTTTGCGGGAGCAACTGATTTTTATTTTTTTGAGTGATTCTTATGTGGGGGCTCATTATGTGGACACTCCTTCCCACCTCCTGCATCGCATGTGCCGCAGTCAGTGCACATGAAGCGTTAATGCATCAGTGTTTTCTCCACTGTCGGTGCATACAGCAGGGGTTCAGCTACTGGGCTCCTTAGGGGCTAGAACCCTTGTCCTATGCACCCTAGTAGAGCTGTGTCAGGGTGACTAGGACTTACCCTCTTCCTGCTGCCCTGGGCTTTGTGCACACGGCAGCAGGGAGCTTACCATGGCAGCAGGGTGACGTCTTCTCACGTCGTTATTAAATACGGTGTTGGGCTGGTGGTATGGAGACTAGGTGTATGATATGTAACAGGATGGCTGTCCTGTATATGGGATATGTTCTCTAACATTACTGTATCTTCTATACTCCTCCCCAATGGCACTAACAGGAGGGAGCTCCGCCTCTCAGGGACCGGAAACCACCTGGAGAATCTGATTACAAAGGCCTCGTACCTTCTCTAGATGTTTCCTCCCACTTGAGAAGACATCGCCCAGCCTGAGGTCTCCTTGGTTCCCTGTGCATGTGGCAGGAGGGTGCTTGGGTGTAAGGGGGGAGAGCCAGCGCCGTTTTCTCTGTCAAAGATTGCGAGACCGCAGTCACGTGGGCGGTGATGTCAGCACGCATCGGGCCGCAACCCACGTGACCTGGAAGTATTACAAAAAAGTGGCAGTCTTCAGCAGGGATGGCGTTCTCCTTGGGAGCTGCTCCTGTGTCCTCCTCAGCCGCACACCATGTCGCTCCTGGAGAAGTCTGCTGAGGCTCAGTGCCCGGTAAGCCTCCTCCCGGGGTGATGGGGGTCTCTTCTTCTTAGGTGATGGGTCCCCTCTACTTCCGTAATGTGGATTGGGCCATAGCCTGTAAAATTGTGCTTGTTCTTACAGACTCCTGAAGTTAGCAAGACGGGGAGCCCTGATTAAAGAAAAAGTGCGCCATTTGTAAAAAGCCATTCTAAGAAGTCACTTTGCCAGAGATGGTGGAAAGCTTAGGATGAAGTGCGCTCCGCCATTGATACTAAGCCTCCCTGCCTCCAGTACCCTCTTCTTCCAAGTCTTATCCAGAACCGCAGTTTGATAAGGACTATGATTTGGATGAAGGAGAGATTTCTTCTGGGTCTGATGAGGAGTCGGGTAGGCCTCTATGCTCTTTAGAAGAAACGGACGCTCTTCTCAAGACCAGACCATGAATGTAGAGGAATCTAAGGAGTCACCTTCAGTCCAAGACCAGACGTTTAAGGGATTGAGCGAGAGAAAAAAAGTGCGTGTTTCCAGTCCATCCACTCATCCGAAGGACCCTGAGAAACGATCTGTATCCTTTAGTGAGGCTGACTCTGCGTTATGGGACAAGACCCCTAAAGTCGATGCCCCGGTGGCCAGCATCTCCAAAAGGTCCTCTTTACCATTGAAGATGTGGGCCTGCTGAGAGAGACTGTGGACAAAATGTGGGTCCATACTGTGAGATCCTGGAGACCTGTACCGCTACGTTACGTCCGAAGCATTGCAGCCACGTGTACAGCCAGACATCTCCCTGTGCCCAGTAAGAGGAACACTGGGTTTTAGGAGCTCCAAGGTAAGATATCCTCTCTTCCCTCCCGGACAAGCTTCAAGTCTTCTGTCTGACTGATCTGCAGACTTGGTTAAGCTCTCCACTAGGGCGGCGCTGTCTAACTCTGTCCGTGGCACAGTGTGGCTTAGATCCTGGTCTGGTGACAACACCTCCAAGAGTCGTCTGTGCAGTGTCCCTTGTGAAGAGGACGGGCTCTTTGGTTCCGTTCTAGACGACATTTTGGAGAAGGGATCTGACAGAAAGAAGGGCTTCCCTTCAGAGTCCAGATACTTTCATAATCAAAGGAAGGGCAGGCCTGACCAGAGAAGGAGAGCCCTGGTTCTTGGCCTTCCTCCAGGGGCAGAGGGTTTTTACTGAACCCTGACAAGACCCCAAAGCAATCCAGCCAATGATGCCAGGAGCCGGTGGGGGGCAGACCAAAAAACATCCTGCCCACATGGGAAAGAATTTCAAGCTTCCCTTGGATCTTAGACTTGATTCAGCAAAACTTCTCCCTGGCGTTCTCCTCCCAGTCGTCATGTCCAAAGCAGACCCTGATGGAGTCCCAGATTGTAACGCTCCTAGAAAAGGAAGCCATTATTCCGGTGCCTCCAGACCGAAGAGGATGTAACCGAGAGGTCTCAACAAATATGTCAGATACAAAGAATTCAAGATGGAGACGGTCAAGTCAACAATAAGCCACGACTGTTTAATGACGACGATAGATTCAGTGGACGCTTCCTACCACGTCCCCATTCTCAGAGACCATCAGTAATTTCTAAGGTTGGCAGCATTTCTTCAGGTCTCGTTCATCTGCAGTTCCAGGTTCTGCCCCCAGGGTATTTCTCCGGATATCTTCAGCAGGGATCTGGTTTATTCCTCACCTGGACGATCTCCTGATGGCGGCCCAGTCACTGGTGAGTCTTATGAGGGACTTTCAGACACTAAAAACTCTTCTGTCCTTAGGATGGACATTGAACCTGGACTAATCGGATCTGACTCCAAGCCTGAATCCTCCTGGACTCTCCTCTAATGAAGTAAAGATACAGAATCTAATATAAAGATCTCTTCCTTTCATTCCCAGACAGGAGTATCCCTCAGACAATGGTGGTCCTGGGTCTGATGACATCGACAATCCCAGACGTCAGATGCAGGACCCCTCAGGGTAGAAGACTCCCTCCTATGGTGGCTTCGCACAGAAAACCGGACTCAAGGAGTACAATGGAGAGCAACGAACCAGAGCGTAGTTACTACAGACACAGGAGCTCATTGTGGAGACCTGGAATCCAGACCAGCTTCCTTCAGGCGCCGAGGAGATACTGGCACTGAAAGAATGTAAAGATTCTACCAGACGAGAGCCGGCAGAGCGTGAACCAGCAGGCGAGAGGTGTCCGCAGCAGGGCGGAGGAGATCCGAGCGGAACTATGTGAACCCAGCGGGCGGAGGAGAGTGTCGAGCGGACTATGTGAACCAGCAGGCAGAGTGTCCGAGCGGCTATGTGAACCAGCAGGGCTGAGGAGAGGTCCGTGAACGACTATGTGAACCAGCAGGGCGGAGGAGAGTGTCCGACTATGGAACCAGCAGAGGAGAGTTGTCCGAACTATGTGAACCAGCAGGCAGAGGAGAGTGTTCCAGCGGACTATGTGAACCAGCAGGCGGAGGGTGTCCGATGGATGCAGCAGGCGGAGGAGAGTGTCGAGGCTATGTTGTGAACCAGCAGGGCGGAGGAGAGTGTCCGTGTGATGGAACGAACCAGCGGACCGAGCGGACTATGTGAACCAGCAGGAGGAGGAGAGTGTCCGAGCGGACTACTGAGGCCGGGAGGGCTTTCTACAGATGGAAGCCCCGATTCTGGATCTACAGTCATGGCCAAAAGTTTTGAGAATGATACAAATATTAATTCTTACAAAGTCTACTGCTTCAGTTTTTATAATGGCAATTTGCATATACTCCAGAATGTTATAAAGAGTGATCAGCTTAACAGCAATTACTTACAAAGTCAATATTTGCCTAGAAAATGAACTTTATCCCCCAAAACACATTTCAACATCATTGCAGCCCTGCCTTAAAAGGACCAGCTAACATGGTTTCAGTGATTGCTCCATTAACACAGGTGTGGGTGTTGATGAGGACAGGGCTGGAGATCAATCTGTCATGATTAAGTAAGAATGACACCACTGGACACTTTAAAAGGAGGCTGGTGCTTGGCATCATTGTTTCTCTTCTGTTAACCATGGTTATCTCTAAAGAAACACGTGTAGTCATCTGTTCCAGTTTTCTGTTCCACATGGCCTCCACAACTATGTGATGTATTCTTCTACCTTAGAAGGTGAATATCATACAGACACCTGTTCACCAACAGCAGCTCCGGAGAAGGTACCAGACCTTTGTAATCAGATTCTCCAGTTCTTTCCTGTCCCTGAGAGGTGGAGCTCCCTCCTGCTTAGTGCCATTGGGGAGGGGTTCAGAAAATCACATGACCAGTAAGTAATTATCTTTTATATCATCTGTTCCTGAATACAGTAACCCAACAGTGACTATATCACCATATATATAGGATATATATATAACAGCCCAGATGAGGATATAGATGTGAATGTTCACCAATACAGCGGTATATATATATACAGCAAGATGAGGGATTATTAGATGTGATGTCACCCACATAACAGGAATATATAATATAATATACAAAGCCCAGATGAGGATATAGATGTGATGTCACCACAAGGATATATATATATATATACAGCACAGATAGGATATAGATGTGATATACAGGATATATATATATATATATCAGCAGATGAGGATTAGATGTGTGTCAGGATATATATATATATATAATATATATATATACAGCAGATGAGGTATAGATGTGATGTGATGACAGAATGAGGATAAGATGTGTGTCACCAACAGGGTATATATATATATATATACACACAGATGAGGAATTGTGATGTCACCACATACAGATAGATATATATACAGATGAGAGATATAGATGTGATGTCACCACATACAGGATATATATATATAGAGCACAGATGAGGATATAGATGTGATGTCACCACATACAGGATATATATATATACACCACAGATGAGGATATAGATGTGATGTCACACACCATACAGATATATATACGCACAGATGAGGATATAATGTGAGTCACCACATACAGGATTATAATATACAGCACAGATGAGGATATAGATGTGA
>ONZH01007775.1:0-19518 GCA_900303285.1 Rhinella marina
ATCACGAAATTTGGCACACAGATACATCAGGTGTCTGGGAAGGTTTTAGAACGGGTCTCAGCTCTCTAGGACGTACCGTTCCTGAGATATTCCCAAAAAAAGCATTAGCCAATAGAAGCCTAATCACATGACCCTTATCAGCACACACACCAGGTTTCCATAACAACCTAGCAAGTTCACTGCTGTAGGTCTGCTTTAAAGGGGCAGAGCGCTGTGGATGACACTGTTAAAGGGGTATTCCGGTTACCATATACAGTACAGACCAAAAGTTTGGACACACCTTCTCATTCAAAGAGTTTTCTGTATTTTCATGACTATGAAAATTGTAGATTCACACTGAAGGCATCAGAACTATGAATTAACACATGTGGAATTATATACTTAACAAAAAAGTGTGAAACAACTGAAAATATGTCTTATATTCTAGGTTCTTCTAAGTAGCCACCTTTTGCTTTGATTACTGCTTTGCACACTCTTGACATTCTCTTGATGAGCGTCAAGAGGTAGTCACCTGAAATGGGATTCCAACAGTCTTGAAGGAGTTCCCAGAGATGCTTAGCACTTGTTGGCCCTTTTGCCTTCACTCTGCAGTCCAGCTCACCCCAAACCATCTCGATTGGGTTCAGGTCTGGTGACTGTGGAGGCCAGGTCATCTGGCGTAGCACTCCATCACTCTCCTTCTTGGTCAAATAACCCTTACACAGCCTGGAGGTGTGTTTGGGGTCATTGTCCTGTTGATAAATAAATGATGGTCCAACTAAATGCAAACCGGATGGAATACCATGCCGCTGCAAGATTCTGTGGTAGCCATGCTGGTTCAGTATGCCTTCAATTTTGAATAAATACCCAACAGTGTCACCAGCAAAGCACCCCAACACCATCACACCTCCTCCTCCATGCTTCAAAGAGTTTTCTGTATTTTCATGACTATGAAAATTGTAGATTCAAACTGAAGGCATCAAAACTATGAATTAACACATCTGGAATTATATACTTAACAAAAAGTGTGAAACAACTGAAAATATGTCTTATATTCTAGGTTCTTCAAAGTAGCCACCTTTTGCTTTGATTACTGCTTTGCACATTCTTGGCATTCTCTTGAGGAGCTTCAAGAGGTAGTCACCTGAAATGGTTTTCACTTCACAGGTGTGCCCTGTCAGGTTTAATAAGTGGGATTTGATGCCTTATAAATAGGTTTGGGACCATGAGTTGTGTTGGGCAGAAGTCAGGTGGATACACAGCTGATAGTCCTACTGAATAGACTGTTAGAATTTGTATTATGGCAAGAAAAAAGCAGCTAAGTAAAGAAAAACGAGTGGCCATCATTACTTTAAGAAATGAAGGTCGGTCAGTCCGAAAAATTGGGAAAACTTTGAAAGTGTCCCCAAGTGCAGTCGCAAAAACCATCAAGCGCTACAAAGAAACTGGTTCACATGAGGACCGCCCCAGGAAAGGAAGACCAAGAGTCACCTCTGCTGCGGAGGATAAGTTCATCCGAGTCACCAGCCTCAGAAATCGCAGGTTAACAGCAGCTCAGATTAGAGACCAGGTCAATGCCACACAGAGTTCTAGTAGCAGACACATCTCTACAACAACTGTTAAGAGGAGAATGTGTGTAGCAGGCCTTCATGGTAAAATAGCTGCTACGAAACCACTGCTAAGGACAGGCAACAAGCAGAAGAGACTTGTTTAGGCTAAAGAACACAAGGAATGGACACTAGACCAGTAGAAATCTGTGCTTTGGTCTGATTTTGAGAATTTGGTTCCAACCACTGTGTCTTTGTGTGACGCAGAAAAGGTGAACGGATGGACTCTACATGCCTGGTTCCCACCGTGAAGCATGGAGGAGGAGGTGTGATGGTGTTGGGGTGCTTTGCTGGTGACACTGTTGGGGATTTATTCAAAATTGAAGGCATACTGAACCAGCATGGCTACCACAGAATCTTGCAGCGGCATGCTATTCCATCCGGTTTGCGTTTAGTTGGACCATCATTTATTTATCAACAGGACAATGACCCCAAAAACACCACCAGGCTGTGTAAGGGCTATTTGACCAAGAAGGAGAGTGATGGAGTGCTACGCCAGATGACCTGGCCTCCACAGTCACCAGACCTGAACCCAATCGAGATGGTTTGGGGTGAGCTGGACTGCAGAGTGAAGGCAAAAGGGCCAACAAGTGCTAAGCATCTCTGGGAACTCCTTCAAGACTGTTGGAATCCCATTTCAGGTGACTACCTCTTGAAGCTCATCAAGAGAATGTCAAGAGTGTGCAAAGCAGTAATCAAAGCAAAAGGTGGCTACTTAGAAGAACCTAGAATATAAGACATATTTTCAGTTGTTTCACACTTTTTTGTTAAGTATATAATTCCACATGTGTTAATTCATAGTTTTGATGCCTTCAGTGTGAATCTACAATTTTCATAGTCATGAAAATACAGAAAACTCTTTGAATGAGAAGGTGTGTCCAAACTTTTGGTCTGTACTGTATATAACTTATGTTTTAGACTAACTCATCATCAATCATTAACTCATATAATGTAAATTTCACATATTTACCGTTCAGTAGTAATAAAACATGTTTTCTTCCACTGCTACCCACTATGTTTTCTCCTAAATTACTATGGCATCAACCTGTAATTCAGGACACGCTCAAAAGAAGGACTTAAAAGCCCCACCCCTAGGTCCCACTAAGCCACGCCCTGACTCAGTCAGGCCACACCCCCTCCATGCCACATCTGACCGGTATTGAAAAAATGAAGGTAAAAATCAACTTCTGTCAGCTGCAGGGATGGGATGGAGGGTGACTTTCTCCCTACAGCTCATGCTCAGACTGCACAGTGCTGCTGTCTGAGAGTGAGCTGTTCAAAAGGACATCCGTGTGTCTATCCAGGCCCTGCGCATGACAGAGGACAGGGAGTCTGAAAGCCAGACTGTCCAGCCTCCCCCCAACGTGAAGCCGTGCCACCAGTCACCATAAAACCACACCCCTAAACATGAGACCACGCCCCCTGGTTCCATGAAGACACGGAGGAGAAGCTGTCTGAGCATGAGCAACTGAAAGAGTGGACATCCCTGTGTCTGTCCAGGCCCTGCGCCGGACGTTGGACAGGGAGTCTGAAAGCCAGACTGTCCAGCCTAAAACTGGACCTCTGGCCACCCTAGGGGCAGGCTGATGTTAGGGTGGCCAGATGTCCGGCTTTAGGCTGGACAGTCCGGTTTTCTGGCTCCCTGTCCTCAGTCCGGCGCAGGGCCTGGACGGACGCAGGGATGTCCACCCTTTCAGTAGCTCACGCTCAGACAGCTTCTCCTCCGTGTCTTCACAGAGCCAGGGGTGTGGCCTCATGTTTAGTGGTGTGGCTTCATGGAGAACGGGGGCGTGGCTTCATGTTTAGGGGTGTGGCTTCATGGGGGCTGGAGGCGCTGCTTCACGTTTGGGAGAATTGCCAGTGAGGTCCGACTTTCTGGGGTGAAGACAGCGGCCACCCTAGCTGCTGTGGAGGTCGCAGTTAAAGGGGAGGGCGCTGTGGATGTTTCTGTTAAGGGGCGGGTTTCTTTTGAGGTCACTGTTAAAGGGGCGGGCACTGTAGAGGTCACTCTCGATATCTTTTAACGACACACACGCAAACATTAAATGAAATAGATTAAATATACCTGGGCGAAGCCGGGTCCTTCAGCTAGTTTTTAATAACGGCCAATTAAAAATATGATTTTTAGCTTAAAATGAGTAAATTGAAATCATAAACAAAAACTACTTGTTTTGCTCCACTGTCAATAAAACAGCACAAAAATACAAGAAGCTCTTAAATATCACAAAAGCTTCTTACTTAGGCTACTTTCACACTAGCGTTTTTAAATTCCGATATTGAGTTCCGTCATAGGGGCTCAATACCGGAAAAAAACGCTTCAGTTTTGTCCCCATTAATTGTCAATGGGGACAAAACTGAACTGAAGACAACGGAATGCTCCTGAAAGCATTTGTTCCGTCTTCAGACCGGAGAACAAACCGCAGCATGCTGCGGTTTTCTCTCCGATCCAGGCATCCGCACCAAGACGGATCCGGAATGACCCCCAATGTAAGTTAATGGGGGCGGATCCGTCTGGTGTGACCACAATGGTAAACGGATCCGCCCTCCATTGACTTTCAATGGAGTTCAGGACGAATCCGTCACCTACACATACAGACATACATACAGACATACATACACATACACACAAACACATACATACTTACATACTTCAGGCAGGCAGGCAGGCCGCACGTCTTCACGCCCAGGAGGCGCGCAGCTATGACAATTCCCTACAGCGCCCAGCAGAGGGTGCTGTGGGGAATCGTCATAGCTGCGCGCCTCCTGGCCGTGAAGATGTGTGGCCTGCCTGCCTGGAGTATGTAAGTATGTATGTGTTTGTGTGTATGTGTGTGTATGTATATGGTACTGTGTGACGCGGTTCCGGCCCCACACATGTCCTTGCGGCAGTCCGGAACCGACGGCACCCTTCACCTGCCGGATCCGGACTGACGCTAGTTTGAACCAGGCCTTAAAGTGCATTTAAAGCCTTCTTTTGAAACACAGTTTGTTTTTGAGTTTGAGTTTGTTTCGAGTTTAAAAATAATCGATTTAAAAGTTTGTTAAAGTTTGTTGACAATGTTTTGGTAGTCAAGGTTTCTTAGGATTTGTACATTGTTTAAATAAGTCTAATGATTTGATTCTGCTAAATATGATCAGTATACATTATGTAAACGTTATAATGTTATAACTACTACCAATACTCTAAACCAGGGATGCACAACCTGCGGCCCGGGGGCCACATGCGGCCCTTGATACCATTCTGTGTGGCCCCATCCATCTGGTAACAGACATGTATATCCATGTTTTGTGGCTGCTCACATGCATTTTTCATGTATTTCTCCCATTAGATGGGACTCCTGGAACTGTAACTAGACATTAATGGTATACACTGTGTGTTCAATCTGCCATAAATACAGTATTCAGTTGGTAATACCCCTTTAAATTTTATTTTCGGCCCTTGACGTTGGTTCAGTCGGACAATGTGGCCCCCACCCAGAAAACGTTGTGCACCCCTGCTCTAAACCAACTGAGAGGAATAATTTATTCAGAAATGACAGTTATCATTCCCCTCAAACATTTATGCCCCATTCAGACGGCCGTAATATTGCGGGTCCGCAGTAATGCGGACCCGTAATGCTACGGCTGCCGCCCGGCGTGTGTTCCGCAGCACTGCAGAACACATGGCCAGGCACCCCATTCAAAATGCTTATAATTGTCCGTTCATGCGGACAAGTATAGGACAAGTTTTATCTTTTTATGTGGAACTGCGGCACGGAGCTGGCTCTGTGCCGCGGCTGCCCGCTCCCATAGAAGTGAATGGGGCAGCATCTATTCCGCAATATTGTCGTGTGAATGGGGCCTCAAGGGGACAACAAAAGGGACGTTTGTAAGAGCTAGGAGAATTTGTTGTACAGATGAGGAATATCACATACATAAGACAGGGTGCACCTAGCCTTACTGCTGCCTGAGAAAAAAGGTGTAATAATTGTCTGGTAAAGGATCTTTGAGATGATTGATCATGTGATATGCACACATCATCAATCCCACTGGTTCTTTCATCCCAATCGTCCTATATCCTCTACTGCACACATCTATGCCTAGTGATCATTGTACATCACATTTTGTTGTGTTTGTGCCACAAATTGCAGCAAAAACCACAATAAAGTGATGCTGTACAATAATCCCAAGATATACAGATTTGTGTAGAGTTAGAGGCTAAATTGCTGCTCCCTGCAGTCCTAGTACAACGCTGCCTGGGGACACAGTCTCATAATGGCTCATTAAGGAAGTGCTCATGCAATTGACTGTAATGCCAGTGCATGATGATAAAAATGTACAAAAGATGGTGCACTACAATATTAAATGCAATTGACAATATATGGTTAAACCCTCACACTGATATTAAAATGAGATTTTCGCCAATATATTCTTACATCAAGAACATAACGAAGCCCGCGTACCCCGCCAAGGTCTCTCAAAGTGGCACGGGACCTAACGCTAACCTACCTATGCCATATGGACAATTATGGAAAGGGGCATAAAGTCCGACATACAGAAAACAGCTGTCAGTTACCTCCAGCGTGAAATCACACATACAATGGGATAAGGGAGGAAGCTGTGAGTCCCACCTATCCCTGACTCATGTGACGCAGGCCACACAGGTGCACCTGAATGTTACACTTAGATCACTATCAAGGCACATTCAAACCTGGAGTTGCCACACCACCAGGTGTGTATGTACAAATAAAAATTATGGGGTTTTGAGCATTTTCTGCCCTTTAAGACCACTTTATTCCGTGATTTTGCTAGTGCATGATGATGAGAGTCTGAAGTAAAGTTATGAGTGTGGGTAGAGAAAATAGGCATTTACTAAGAGAAAGATTTAGACAAAGATTTGTGAAAAGGACAAGGACATTTTTTTGTTTGCATCTATATATGATGTCATTTGAATCTGATTAAAAATATAATATAGGTAGAACTAGCTTAGTTGCCCATAGCAACCAATCAGATTCACCTTTCATTTTGGACAGCTCCTTTGGAAAATGAAAGGAGGAATCTGATTGGTTGCCTTGGGCAATTAAGCCAGCTCTACTTTACACCCGTTTGATAAATGACCCCATCACTGTGGTATACTGAGATATGACACCAAATAAGGGGTACGTTTTCAAGATACCCCCAAATGTGTTTACATGAAAAGGAAGTCTATCTATTTGTAATTATTTATTATGCGCGGATGCACAGCCAAATGAGACGAGTAAACAAACAGTTTTACATATGCAGAGAACAGGGACGGCTTAGGTGTATCCTATGACGAGGCTGTTTACCCATCTTGGGCCCCCTCCCACCATTTGCCCCGACCATCCCCCCCTCGTTCCACCACTTTTATTTTTTCTGGTAAATATTCAAGAAAACTATACCACACATATTTAGTATAACACCCCTAGCTCCTCATAACATAAAGTGTATAACACTCCACAGTATGCAGTATACAGTATAGCACCCCACAGTATACATTATAACACCCCGAACTCCTCATAATGTATAGTGTACAACACTCCACAGTATGCAGTATACAGTGTAACACCCCACAGTATACATTATAACTTCCCCAGCCCCTCATAATGTATAGCGTACAACACTCCACAGTATGCAGTATACAGTATAACACACCACAGTCTACAGTATTTATACCCCACAGAATGTAGAATAATAGCTCACAATATACCGTATATGGTATAACCCCCCCAAAAAAACAACACCCTACGGTGTACAGTATACAGTATAACACCACACAGTATACAGTATATACTATAACACCCCATAGTATACAGTATATAGTATACCACAGTATGCAGTATAGCACACCACAGTACATAATACCCTTCTGTATGCAGTATACATAATAGCACACCACAATTAATTGTACCCTACAGTATGCAGTATACAATATAACACCCCCAGCCCCCAGGATGGGACTGACAATAAAAAATGTGTCTATTTTAATCCACCAATTGCGCAATGAAAGGGGACTTTTCTCTGCTTCAGTTGCCTAAATTGTAGCTGTATCATTAAAGGTGAGTATATAAGTCATCCAAGCAAAGGGTATAAGCTTCTTATAAAAGGATTTTAAGGCTACTTTCACACTGGCGGAAGCAGGGTTTGGATCCGTGCTAATGCTAGCCCACCGTGCCGCCGGAAGTTTGTTCCAGACCCATTCACTATAATGGGACAGGCCAGAGGTCCGGCTGCAGCAGGGCAAACATGCCGAGAGGCAGCCAGACAAAGACTACAGCATGTTGCGTTTTTTGTCCGGCCTTCTCTCGGCTTGTTTGCCAAGCTGCGGCCAGGACTCTGGCCCGCCCCCATAATGGTGAATAGGGCTGGAGCGGACTTCCAGCAGCACGGTGGGCTAGTGTTACCACGTATCTGCCAGGCTGCTCCCTGGTTTGTTTCTCACGCCATGCCTTCCTGGACCCATGACTTATTTTTTCTGTTCACATAACCAATTGTACTTTCTAACACCACCATTTAATATTGCAATGAATGTATTGGGAAACTGGAAAAAAAGCAATTCTGCCATATTTTTATGGGTTTTGTTTTTACGGTGTTCACTAAGTGGTAACACTGACTTGTGATCCTCATCAGTACAATTATGTTAATACCACATATGTATAGTTTTTCTTGCGTTTTAATACTGAAAAAAATAAAAACATTTGATACATTTTTACAGTTATGTCTGCAGAGATGTGTGAGGGCTCATTTTTTCGGGACAATCTGTAGTTTTTGAGTAAATATGTGAAATGCTGATGGGCACACTCCTCATCTGGTATAGTGATCTCTGTGATGCCTTGTACGCTTTTTGTTATTAATCAAGGTGTCTTTATATATGGGGAGTATATAGATGTATATCTGCTGCAATCTATATACTAATTAATATATAAATGTTTTTAAACACACTTATTAATTAATAGATTTTTAAATTAACTTTTAAAAAGGTAATTGGTGCACCCAGGATAAGTAAATAAAAAATGATAAAAAGAAAGATAAGCATCAAAATCAAAATTAAATCAAAATGTCTCTGATGTTGCATAAATATGTCATATATGGAATGCGGACAAAAAGTTGTATAGTGTCCTTGACATGAGAGTCTAAATATTTTTGCATCCACTAGTGAGTAGATAATAGTATTATTTGCCGATATGTCGGTATTGCTGTTGTCCTTTTATAGTTATTCCACACAGTTGTATCTTTGTACGTCCGTGTCTCCTTAAGTATATGTTACCTTGTATTGCAATAAAACAGTAACGGCTTATTAGTATATTGTATTGTCCAAATGGGACTTATACGTTACCAACTTCAAACGGCGTTGCCTTCTGTGTAGAATGCTGATCTCCTGTTCATTTTCTCGCTCTGTATACAGCGGCGTCCCACGTGGCTTCCCACGTGGGTACCCGCAGTCTTTGGAAATGCTGTACCGCTGGATGAATGGGGTGCCTGTAGGCGCGGGAGACACTGGATCTTCGTTCTAGTCTCAGGTGACGGGCGGCAAGCGGCATTGGTATATGTTGAATACTCTTGCTTGTAATCAGAGGATATCGTCTAATAGCACCTTCTGCGATTCTCTTGTTGTGGTGAGAATAGTTCACCGCTATTTGTTCTATTAATGAGAAGCGACTGTTTGGTGTGGACTGAAACTCTGTTAAACGGTCTTCTCAAATAGTAGTTTCCATGCCAGAATATAGGTCTATTGTATAGCCATATACTGTAGGCTATACAATAGACCTATATTCTAGCATGGAAACTACTATTTGAGAAGACAGTTTAACAGAGTTTCAGTCCACACCAAACGGAACGGACACGGAAAGAAAATACGTTCGTGTGCATGAGCTCTTACCCAGTGTTTTACCATTTAGCATTTACTGGTGACTTGCATTATTCCTTCCTATGTGCATAACCTTACATTTCTCAGTTTTAAACCTCATCTGCCACTTCTCTGCCCAAGCCTCCAATCTATCCAGATCCATCTGTAGCAGTGTACTGTCCTCTTCTGTTTTAATTACTTTACACAGTTTAGCGTCATCTGCAAAAATTGATATCTTAGGGCTCATTCAGACGGCCGTAGATCCGTTTAGACTTCAATGGGGCTATGTCCTGATTTTCACGGACAAGTATAGGACATGTTTCATTTGTTTTGCGGAGACATGGAATGGAAAAAAAGGGCCCATAGAAGTGAATGGGTCAGTATGTAATCCGCAAAAAAACGGATCCGCATTTTTGCGGATATCATACGGTCGTCTGAATGAGCCCTTACTGTGCAAGCCTTCTACAAGATCATTAATAAATATATTGAAGAGAATAGGACCCAATACTGACCCTTGTGGTACCCCACTAGTGACAGTGACCCAATCTATTAGTGTGTACCATTAATTACCACCCTCTCTTTTTTATCACTGAGCCAGTTACTTACCCACATACAGACATTTTCTCCCAGTCCAAGCATTCTCATTTTTTTAATTTAATTTTTTATTAATAGAAAAAAACACAAAAAATACATACAAAATAAACACAATTTTATAATTTAACCCCCCCCCATTGTTTCCCTTGAGAGATGAGGTAAACAAATTAAATAAATAATAAATAAATAAGTTAATTTCCTCCACTTCTACTAACACAAATTCTTATTTAACCATAATTTCCCTAATATCAAACACCATTCCCTCCTTCCTCTATTATAAAATATTATTCTTTCCATCCTCATTGCATCATCCATGGAGCTAATCCACTCTGTTACCGATGGTGGATCTTTTTCAATCCATTTCTTTACAATCAAAAGCCGTGCTTGGAACAGTAATCTACAAAGTACCTGTTTTTCCGATTTAGACTTCCCCAGATTTGCAATACCACCTAATAAACAGGCCACCACATCTTCTTCTAATTGTACTCCCATAGTTTTTTTAACCACTTCCCATCCGGGCCACTTACCCCCTTCCTGACCGGGCCTAATTCTGCAAATCTGTCATGTGTTACTTCATGTGGTAATAACTTTGGAACGCTTTTACTTATCCAAGCCATTCAGAGAATTTTTTCTTGTGACACATTGTACTTCATGTTAATGGTAAATTTGAGTCGATGTGTTTTACTTTTATTTATTAAAAAATCCAAAGGTTAACGAACATTTGAAAAAAATCACTGTTTTCTAAATTTGAATCTCTCTGCTTTAAAGACAGGTAGTGATACCCCATAAAATACTCATTAATTGACATTCCCCATATGTCTACTTTATGTTGGCATCATTTTGATAGTCTCATTTTATTTTTTTAGGACATTAGAAAGTTTAGAATTTTAGAAGCAATTTTTGAAAATTTGCAAAATCAACTTTTTTAAGGACCAGTTCAGTTCTAAAGTCACTTTGTGGGCTTACATAATGGAAACCACCCATAAATGACCCCATTTTAGGAACTACACCCCTCAAACTATTCAAAACTGGTTTTAGAAATGTTGTTAACCCTTTAAGTATTCCACAGGAATTAAAGCAAAATAGATGTGAAATTTCAAAAAAATTTTTCAGATTTTCCATTTTAATAATTTTTTTCCTGTAACACATCAAGGGTTAACAACAAAACACAACTCAATATTTATTACCCCGATTCTGAAGTTTGCAAAAACACACCACACGGGTACAGAAGTCAAGTAGTGCCATATGGTGTTTAGAGGACAGATTTTGTTGGAATGGTTTTTGGGCGCCATGTTGCATTTGAAGAGACCCTGAAGTATCTCTACAGTGAAAACACCCAAAAAGTGACCACATTTTATAAACTACACCACCCAGGGAATTTTTAAGGGGTAAAGCAAGCATTTGACCCTACAGGCTTTTCATACAATTTATAACCGTTGGCAGTGAAAATGAAAAATTAATTTTATTATTTTTTTAAGTGGTGCTTTAGGCCCAAACTTTCTTTTTCACATAAGATAACAGGAGAATATCCCCCACAATTTGCTCCCCATTTTCTCCTGAATACAGCAACACCCCGATTGTGGTCATAAACTGTTACTTGGGGATACACCAGGGCTCAGAAGGGGAGGAGCGGCATCTGCATTTTCTAACATGGAATTTTCTGTCATGGTTTTTAAGAGCAATAACTTTCCAATTTTTTTGAGCTGCGTAAGGGCCTATTTTTGCGAGACAAGCTGTGCTTTTAATTGGCACCATTTTGGGGTACATTTGGCTTTCTGATCACTTTTTATCTCATTTTGGTGTCATTTTTCTATATTTTTTTTACACCGTTCACTTGATGGGGTAGATCATGTGATATTTTTAAAGATCCGCTTGTTACAGATGCAACGATACCAATTATGTCTATTTTTTATTTTTTTTTTTTTTTACGTTTTACAAAATACGAGCATTTTTTAGAAAAAAAAAACATGTTTTTGTGTTGCAATTTTTTTAGAGCTATATTTTTTTTATTTTTCTGGCTATGATCTTGTGTGGGGGCTCATTTGCGGGATGAGGTGACGTTTTTATTGCTACCATTTTTTGAGAGGTGAGGTAATTAAAAAATCTGTTTTGGTGTAATGTTTATTTTTTTTACGGTGTTTAACTGATGGGGTAGATCATTTGATATTTTTATAGAGCCGGTCGTTGTGAACTCGGTGATACCAAATATGAGAGGGACATTTAATTTCACTTTTTTTTTTCTTCCAATATTGATTTCTCCTGTAACTGGGGCTGACATAGTAGTCCCAGTTAAA
This sequence comes from Rhinella marina, assembly GCA_900303285.1. Taxonomy (NCBI): domain Eukaryota; kingdom Metazoa; phylum Chordata; class Amphibia; order Anura; family Bufonidae; genus Rhinella; species Rhinella marina. Next base: position 12,318 of record ONZH01007775.1, read on the forward strand.
GAAGAAATACACCCCCAGAGAGGCTGTACAGCATAATACATTGTTGTACAGCCTCAGTGCAGGGCTGATCCGGGTCTATGAAAGACCCGGCAGCTCCTGTACTCTCCCGGCCTCGGCGATCACGTGACCGCCACGCCGGGACAGGAAGCGCACATAGCACTTCCTTATCTGTATACACAGCACTCGGTGAGCACTGTGTATACAGCGATCTAGTAGGCAGGGACTCCTGGGAACAGTCCCTGCCTTCTCTATGGGGTACCCTGCTGTTACTGTTCAGAAACGTCCATTCAGAGATAAATAACCACTTCCCGGACGTTTATATCCTATGGGCGGTAGGGAAGTGGTTAAGGATATCCATAACCCCTGTCCAATAAAGGAACAATTTCCGACATCTCCAGACTAAATGAAATATACCTGCCTTGTCTTCCCCACATCTGGGGCATCCGTCAGTAGATTTCAACCCCATTCTTTTGAGTAGTAATGGCGAACGATATAGCCTATGGATAAAAAAAAATTGGGAAACAACATGTGATGCCCTCAAGGAAACCAGAGACCTACTTCTCAATATATCCTCCCACTGTTCATCCATCAACCCAATATCTTTCTTCCATTTTTCCTTGGCCATTATTTGGATCTTACTTAATTTTTATCAATACTTTGTACCTTCTCGAGATACTACCTTTCATTTTCTTATTATCAAGAAAACAATTTAGGGTTTCCATAGAGGCCTTTTTATATCTCTCGGCATCTACTACTGATGTATTAATTAGTGATGATTGAGCACCCCGATGTTCGGGTGCTCGGGTGCTCTGGCCGAACACTAGGTGGTGCTCGAGTGCTCGGCCGAGCACTCAAGTATAATGGAAGTCAACGGGAGAAGACCAGGCACTCCCTGCTCTGCAGAGAGGAGGGTGTCTGGTCCATAGGGAAACGTCAGAAAATGGTGGAAACACCACAGAAATGGTTAGGGAACAGCATGGGGAGGATGTCTGGATGCATCTTGGACACCGAAGTCGCTGCTATTAACAATGATGGCCGACTATTACGCCACTTTTACGGAATGACAAAAATACCCCCCCAAAACCCAAGATAACATCTATTATACAGGAAATATTGTTAGGAAACATAAATTTACTTGTACGTTAAGCGTAAGTGCTGCCAAAAACTACATGGATGAGGCACTCCCATACAACCGATATATCATATAAAGGAGGGCCTCATTCACATTGTGGTATAATTGTGGTACTCTGACACTCATAAAGCCTATGCATAAGGGAAAGGGCTGCCAAAAATTACAAGGAACAGGCACTCCAAAAAATATAAAAAAATTATGGGTGACATGCTGCTGCTGAGTGGACCGTCTTAAAAAACTTAAGGGTGACACGCTGATGCTGATCAAACTGTCCCAAATTTAAGTTTAACATGCTGCTGCCGAGCAGATCGTCAAAAAAATTTAAGGGTGACACACTGCTGCCCATCAAACTGTCCCAAATTTAAGGGTGACACTCTGCTGCTCATGAAACTGTCCCAAATTTAAGGTTGACACGCTGCTGCTGAGCAAATCGTCAAAAACATTTAGGGGTGACACGCTGCTGCCCATCAAACTGTCCCAAATTTAAGGTTGACACTAGAGATGAGCGAACATGCTCATCCGAGCTTAGTGCTCGTTCGAGTATTAGGGAATTCGCATATGCTCGATACTCGGACGAGCATATTGCGATCCTCGAGGAAATGGCAAATTCCTCTTCCTGCATGTTAGGCGCCTTTTCTCAGCCAATCAACATGCAGGAGAGTCTTTGGTACCTCCTAGCATCACGTGGGGCCCCTACAAGTCGATAGCAGGGATTGGCTGGCCAGATCAGATGACCTGGGAATATAAGAATCTGGTCCCGCGCTGCTCGCGTCAGACGCCGCCTGCATGAGATTATGGATAGAGCTGCTGTCTGTCAGGGAGAGTGTTAGGGCCTGAATTTAGATGTTGGTTAGGCAGGAATCACCCACAAAGAAACCCAACAGCCCTTCTAAGGACTACACCATTTTTGGTCTCCTCCTGGCTGCTGGCTGGGACATGTAGTGCAGCTACCGGCATCTTGGCTGCACACTGTACACAGTGACTGGTGGCAGAAGGGACAGCACGTGGTCCACACAGACCCAAAAGAAATTGCCCAAAGTCCTCTCAGTACTCATTTTTGCTGCTGATGCTGTACCTTGGCTTGCTGGGATCTGTAGTGCAGTCTAGGGAATACGTTTTGTCTCGCATTTCTATACACTACAGTCCAGTGAACAATTGTGTAGTGTACTGTACAGTAGCGTCAGTCTAGGGAATACGTTTTTTCTCATTTCTATACACTACAGTCAAGTGAACAATTATGTAGTGTACTGTACAGTAGCGTTAGTCTAGGGAATACGTTTTTAATATCATTTCTATACACTACAGTCCAGTGAACAATTATATAGTGTGCTGTACAGTAGCGTCAGTCTAGGGAATACGTTTTTATATATCCTACAGTGCAGTAAAAAATTGAGTGGTTTGCGGTGAAATAGCCGCCGTCTAAAGACTACGTTTTTCCTCTCAGTCATATATACTACAGTGCAGTGCGAAATTCTGTTGTGTGCTGCACACTAGCCGGAGTGTAGAAAATATACGTTTTGTCTCTCAGTTATATATTATACAGTGCAGTGAAAAATTCTGTCGTGTGCTGCACACTAGCCAGAGTGTAGAAAATATACGTTTTTTCTCTCAGTTATATATTATACAGTGCAGTGAAACGTTCTGTCATGTGCTGAACACTAGCCGGAGTGTAGAAAATAAACGTTTTTTCTCTTAGTTATATTAGACAGTGCAGTGAAAAATTCTGTCATGTGCTGAACACTAGCCGAAGTGTAGAAAATAAACGTTTTTTCTCTTAGTTATATTAGACAGTGCAGTGAAAAATTCTGTCATGTGCTGCACACTAGCCGGAATGTAGAAAATATACGTTTTTCCTTTCAGTCATATATACTAACGTGCAGTGCAAAATTCTGTCGTGTGCTGCACACTAGCCGGAGTGTAGAAAATATACGTTTTTCCTCTCAGTTATATTTTATACAGTGCAGTGCAAAATTCTGTTGTGTGCTGCACACTAGCCGGAGTGTAGAAAATATACATTTTTCCTCTCAGTTATATATCCTACAGTGCAGTTAAAAATTGAGTGGTTTGCGGTGCAATAGCCGCCATCTAAAGAATACGTTTTTCCTCTCAGTCATATATACTACAGTGCAGTGCGGAATTGTGTCGTGTGCTTCATACTAGCCGGAGTGTAGAAAATATACGTTTTTCCTCTCAGTAATATATTATACAGTACAGTGCAAAATTCTGTCGTATGCTGCACATTAGCTGAGTGTAAAAAATATACGTTTTTCCTCTCAGTTATACATTATACAGTGCAGTGCAAAATTCTGTCGTGTGCTGCACACTAGTCGGAGTGTAGAAAATATACGGTTTTTCTCTCAGTTATATATTATACAGTGCAGTGAAAAATTCTGTCGTGTGCTGCACTCTAGCCGGAGTGTAGAAAATATACGTTTTTCTCTCTCAGTTATATATTATACAGTGCAGTGCAAAATTCTGTTGTGTGCTGCACACTAGCCGGAGAGTAGAAAATATACATATTTCCTCTCAGTTATATATCCTACAGTGGAGTGAAAAATTAAGTAGTTTGCGGTGCAATATCCACCGTCTAAAGACGACGTTTTTACTCTCAGTCATATATACTACAGTGCAGTGCGAAATTGTGTCGTGTGCTGCACACTAGCCGGAGTGTAGAAAATATATGTTTTTCCTCTCAGTTATATATTATACAGTACATTGGAAAATTCTGTTGTATGCTGCACACTAACTAGAGTGTAGAAAATATTCGTTTTTCCTTTCAGTCATATATACTACAGTGCAGTGCAAAATTCTGTCATGTGCTGTACACTAGCCGGAGTGTAGAAAATATATGTTGTTTTCTCTCAGTTATATATTATACAGTGCAGTGAAAAATTCTGTCGTGTTCTGCACACTAGCCAGAGTGTAGAAAATATACGTTTTTCCTCTCAGTTATATATTATGCAGTACAGTGCAAAATGTTGTCGTGTGCTGCACATTTGCTGAGTGTAGAAAATATAAGTTTTTCATCTCATTTATACATTATACAGTGCAGTGCAAAATTCTGTCGTGTGCTGCACACTAGCTGGAGAGTAGAAAATATACGTTTTTTCTTTCAGTTATATATTATACAGTGCAGTGAAAAATTCTGTCATGTGCTGCACACTAGCCGGAGTGTAGAAAATATACGTTTTTCCTCTCAGTTATATATTATGCAGTACAGTGCAAAATGTTGTCGTGTGCTGCACATTTGCTGAGTGTAGAAAATATACGTTTTTCATCTCAGTTATACATTATACAGTGCAGTGCAAAATTCTGTCGTGTGCTGCACACTAGTCGGAGTGTAGAAAATATACGTTTTTTCTTTCAGTTATATATTATACAGTGCAGTGAAAAATTCTGTCGTGTGCTGCACACTAGCCGGAGTGTAGAAAATATACGTTTTTCTCTCTCAGTTATATATTATACAGTGCAGTGCAAAATTCTGTTGTGTGCTGCACACTAGCCGGAGAGTAGAAAATATACATATTTCCTCTCAGTTATATATCCTACAGTGGAGTGAAAAATTGAGTAGTTTGCGGTGCAATATCCACCGTCTAAAGACTACGTTCTACTCTCAGTCATATATACTACAGTGCAGTGCGAAATTGTGTCGTATGCTGACACTAGCGGAGTGTAGAAAATATACGTTTTTCCTAAGTTATATATTATAACAGTGCAAATACTGTTTGTGTGCTGCACACTAGCCGGAGTGTAGAAAATATACCATTTTTTCTCTCAGTCTATATATTATATAGTGCAGTTAAAAATTGTGTTGTGTGCCTGCACACTAGCCAGAGTGTAGAAAATATATGTTTTTTCCTCTCAGTTATATATATACAGTGCAGTGCAAAATTCTGTCGTGTTCTGCTCACTAGCCTGGTTGTAGAAAATATACGGTTTTTCTCTCAGTTATATATTATACAGTACAGAGAAAAATTCTTTCTTGGGCTGCACACTAGCCAGAGTGTAGAAAATATATGTTTTTTCTCTCAGTTATATATTATACAGTGTAGTGAAAAATTCTGTCAAGCTGCACACTAGCCAGAATGTAGAAAATATACGTTTTTCCTCTCAGTCATATATACTACAATGCAGTGCAAAATTCTGTCGTGTGCTGCACACTAGCCGGAGTGTAGAAAATATACGTTTTTCTTCTCAGTTATATATAATACAGTAAAGTGCAAAATTCTGTTGTGTGCTGCACACTAGCCAGAGTGTAGAAAATATAGGTTTTTTCTCTCAGTTATATACTATACAGTGCAAAATTCTTTATTGGGCTGTACACTAGCCAGAGTGTAGAAAATATACATATTTCCTCTCAGTTATATATCCTACAGTGGAGTGAAAAATTAAGTAGTTTGCGGTGCAATATCCACCGTCTAAAGACTACGTTTTTACTCTCAGTCATATATACTACAGTGCAGTGCGAAATTGTGTCGTGTGCTGCACACTAGCCGGAGTGTAGAAAATATATGTTTTTCCTCTCAGTTATATATTATACAGTACAGTGGAAAATTCTGTTGTATGCTGCACACTAACTAGAGTGTAGAAAATATTCGTTTTTCCTTTCAGTCATATATACTACAGTGCAGTGCAAAATTCTGTCATGTGCTGTACACTAGCCGGAGTGTAGAAAATATATGTTGTTTTCTCTCAGTTATATATTATACAGTGCAGTGAAAAATTCTGTCGTGTTCTGCACACTAGCCAGAGTGTAGAAAATATACGTTTTTCCTCTCAGTTATATATTATGCAGTACAGTGCAAAATGTTGTCGTGTGCTACACATTTGCTGAGTGTAGAAAATATACGTTTTTCATCTCAGTTATACATTATACAGTGCAGTGCAAAATTCTGTCGTGTGCTGCACACTAGTCGGAGTGTAGAAAATATACGTTTTTTCTTTCAGTTATATATTATACAGTGCAGTGAAAAATTCTGTCGTGTGCTGCACACTAGCCGGAGTGTAGAAAATATACGTTTTTCTCTCTCAGTTATATATTATACAGTGCAGTGCAAAATTCTGTTGTGTGCTGCACACTAGCCGGAGAGTAGAAAATATACATATTTCCTCTCAGTTATATATCCTACAGTGGAGTGAAAAATTGAGTAGTTTGCGGTGCAATATCCACCGTCTAAAGACTACGTTTTACTCTCAGTCATATATACTACAGTGCAGTGCGAAATTGTGTCGTATGCTGCACACTAGCCGGAGTGTAGAAAATATACGTTTTTCCTAAGTTATATATTATACAGTGCAAAATACTGTTGTGTGCTGCACACTAGCCGGAGTGTAGAAAATATACGTTTTTTTCTCTCAGTTATATATTATATAGTGCAGTTAAAAATTGTGTTGTGTGCTGCACACTAGCCAGAGTGTAGAAAATATATGTTTTTCCTCTCAGTTATATATTATACAGTGCAGTGCAAAATTCTGTCGTGTTCTGCACACTAGCCTGGTTGTAGAAAATATACGGTTTTTCTCTCAGTTATATATTATACAGTACAGAGAAAAATTCTTTCTTGGGCTGCACACTAGCCAGAGTGTAGAAAATATATGTTTTTTCTCTCAGTTATATATTATACAGTGTAGTAAAAAATTCTGTCATATGCGGCACACTAGCCAGAGTATAGAAAATATTTGTTTTTCCTCTCAGTCATATACACTACAGTGCAGTGCAAAATTCTGTCGTGTGCTGCACACTAGCCGGAGTGTAGAAAATATACGTTTTTCCTCTCAGTTATATATTATACAGTAAAGTGCAAAATTCTGTTGTGTGCTGCACACTAGCCAGAGTGTAGAAAATATAGGTTTTTTCTCTCAGTTATATACTATACAGTGCAAAATTCTTTCTTGGGCTGTACACTAGCCAGAGTGTAGAAAATATATGTTTTTTCTATCAGTTATATATTATACAGTGTAGTGAACAATACTGTCATGTGCTGCACACTAGTCGGAGTGTAGAAAATATACGTTTTTCATCTCAGTCATATATACTATAGTGCAGTGCAAAAATTCTGTCATGTGCTG